>MCJB01009444.1:8064-37634 GCA_002018475.1 Nicotiana obtusifolia | reverse complement strand
ACGCAGCCAGCCAGCATCTTCATCGGGCGAAACAGTCCAACCGTCAGACGAGGATGCTGAGAGACTATGGACGCAGGCGGCTGGCGGTCCAAAAGGGGGGAGGGTATACGGGCTTCCCGCTAAGCAATTCTAGTATGCTTGATGGGAAGACCCTCGCCTCTATGCGGGCCCATGTAGGTGTGGAATGCACGGAATAGGCAGTTCATCCGGAGGGGAGTCGCTTGATGGGAAGACCCTCGCCTCTATGCGGGCCCATGTAGAAAAGCTCACATCCGAGCTAGAAGCTGCAAAGCAAAGAGAGAAGGAGAGAGAAGAAAGAGAGAAGGAGAGAGAACAAAGAGAGAAGGAGAGAGAAGAAAGAGAGAAGAAGAAAGAAAAACGTAGAGATGCTCAGTATGCTGCTCTACGAAACTAGATCAAATCTCTCTTGGCTTCTGGCTCTTTTCCAATTCCCCGGTCACGTGAATCATCGCCGGATGGTGTGGAATGTGATGACACTTCATCCGGCGATGACGATGACGATGTAGACATTAGTAATCGTTAAATTGTAATAACAACTTATATAATGTATAAGTTCATTTGAACTTCAAACCTTATTGTTGTTTAATGTGTTTTTTATTGTAGTTGTTATTCTTGTTGTTGTTTGTTGTAGTTGTTCTTGTCGTTGTTGTTGTTTTAATGGCAAAAAATGCTTCTATTAGGAATTTGGTAAAACTGACAGGTGGTGTAGCTGCCAAAATAGGTAGTTTCTGGAAAAAATATACCACAAAAAGCGACCAACTTTGGTCGCCAATTGCTCGCTATTTTGCTGGAAAAAAAATTGATTCAGCACAATAGCGACCAAAGTTGATCGCTATTTGGCGACCAACTTTGGTTGCAAACAATGAGTGACCACCTGAATACATCAGCAAAGACAATAATAAATATTTATCACGAATGACTGAAAATCCCAAACTAATATTACATGTTGTAAACCATCAAAGGTTAATTCCAACTCCATTTATTTCTTTCTCACTCAAAACACATATAAGTTTCAAAGGAAAAATTCAGAGAAATTATTAAATAACACAAACATTTTATTACTTGACAAACATTAAAATACTCACACTGTCACACACGTTACATTCATAGACTTAATTATGCATAGGGAATATCTTTAAGAAAAGATTTAACCAACACAATAATAGCCAGCAGCCTGGTAGTGAATTGGCCCAATTACTGGAGCAGAATATTTGCAATATGAACAAACCCAGGCGTCAGAACAATCACTATCAGATGAGCAATCTTTCCCACAAGTAATGAAATCTGTGAGGGGAAGTAGTTTTGTTTTCGCCATAACTATTTCTTGAGGAAAATCTCGATGAGCCATCACTGTCATCTCTTGAATCCATGATATATTAACTGCACATTTATGACCACAACAAGTCAATTAGTAGTATATCGTAATTACAAGAAGGAACATATGCATATTTCTGTAAGTTTATTTGTATTTTAGAATTGATTGAGAGAGATGTTTTGACTTTTACTTGCACTGAAGAACAAAACGAAGAAAGCAAACTTGAAGGGTGAAATGCTGCTAGCCATGTTGCAATACTTTTGTAGATTATATTTTGGTGAATCACTTGCTTGTGGAATGACCACATTTATAGACCTCCCTCAAGAGTAATTGATCTCTAACATAAATGATAAATTCCTATCCTAACCACAAAACCCTCCCCTCCCCACAAAGTTAAGACGTGCCGCAGTCCCACAGAGAAATTTCCATCACTAGCGCCCAGGGCAGCATGGCCTGGCGTAGGCCCTTTGAACCCACCTATGGCAGCGGGAAATCCACATTTTTCATGTGGCCATTTTCCCTAATAATGATTAAACAAAAGTTGTAAGTATATCACATCATACAACCCATTGACTGCAATACCATAAATATCGTTGTAGGAATTAAACAGGAATGTAGTTACAAGGTTTATATACATTAACTGCCACCTTGACTTACTTCTTTTTGGTAGTAACTAAACTTATAATTACTTTCTCTATCGTTACAGATTATCTAAAATAATAGTCGTTATTTGAAACTGAATTTTGCTTGTTATAGATCATCTATGATAATGTCTTTTAAATTATCAGAGTTTCCAAATTAGATACGTGACTATTTTTTCACGAAAAAGAATCAGATTCTAAACTATTCATTCATTTTAGGCAAGGTGAGGGAGTTCATCGTTAACTATTGTTATAGCCTTATTTGTATATATGGACGTGTCTAGGATTTTAATTCTATAAATTCAGAATTCGGGTTTCAACCATTGAACCTATTATGGTATTTGAGTTATAATTTTTGCACCTATATACCTTGTTTACGAATATTTTTAATTAAATACTAATGAATCTCTATTTTGTTTGATTAGCATAATTTATTATCATGTTATCGGAGGTGGAGTTAGGATTTCAAGCTTATGGGTTCGGGATCCTAATTCATTTAAGTGAATGGGTTCCAAATTAATAATTTATACATATTTAATAAAAATTTTGAGAAAAATATATAATTTGAACCAAAGCTACCGGATTCGACCGAACCCTATAACTAACCTTGTAGCTCCACCTTTGCATGTTACTGATTTAGCAAAATCTTTTGCTTCTTTCATGCTTTTCTTTCTATCACTCTTGCTTCTCTACTAGTACTGATTGGGTCCTCTTTTGCTACAATCATGAAAAACGTTTTGCGATCGCAGAAGGGGACACATTCAACAACTCCCAATAAGAATCACATAAAATGGATACAAGTAGGTGAAAATGACAAGACTTTAACGAGACTTGTTGTACTCCACTTTTAATTTATTTGAAACTAATTGATTCAGTACGGAAGTTTAAGAAAAAAGAGAAGAGTTTTAAAATTTATGGTCTAAAATAATTTATAAATATTTATGTGACTATAAATTATCTCATTAATTAAGAGTAAAAGGAACATTTTTAAGTTAAATGATTTTCAAGTTTTGAAATGATTCATTCTTTTTGAAATGGAGGGAGTATATCATAATGGACCTTGAAAATTAATGACATGATGCTGATCCTTTTTCACTTTCCATGGAAATTGGGCCAAAATTGGCCTTTTACTATGCGATAAGGATTAATGTTGCCCTTCATTATGCTTTCATACAAAATACTCTCAGTATTATTGTAATGACTCGATCGGTCGTTTTGAACTCTACCACATCGTTTGGTGGTTTGAGGCCTTGAGTAGCTTCACTTCATGTATTATGACTTGTACGCGTGGTCGGGGTTGAATTTCGAGAAGTTTAGAGTTGATTCGGATGGAAAATTCTAATTTCAGAAGCTTTAAGTTGGAAGAATTGACTAAGGTTTAAGTTTTGAGTAAACGACCTCAGAATCGAGATTTGAAGGTTCTAATAGGTTCGTATGATGATTTCGGACTTTCGTATGTTCAAGTTGAGTATCGGCTCGCCCGAGAGCATTCAATCTTATTGTGGAAAGTTGGCATTTTTAAGGTTTTAGAATTTTCTAAGTTTGGTTTGAGGTGGACTTTGGTGATATCGATATCCCTTTAGGGTTCCGAGCCTTGAAAATAGGTTCGTATCGTGATTTTGACTTGCACGCAAAATTTAGCGTCATTCCGGAATGTTTAAGTATAATTCGGACGCGTTTGTCGAAGTTTGAATGTTTGAAAGTTTAAAGAAAAGTTTCGATCATCGATTTGTAGTTTTGACGTTGTTTGGTGTGATTTGAGGCCTCGAGCGAATCGATATCATATTTTGGGACTTGTTGGTGTGATCGGACGGGGTCGCGGGGGGCCTCGGGTGTGTTTGGGGTGGTATCGGGTCATTTTTCTATGTTTTGGCCGTTGCTGTTGCTGGTTTTGGTGTTGTTCATCATGAACGCGTATTGGTTATCGCGTTCTCAAAGAAGGATCATGGCTGCTGGATTTTTGCGCTTTGCGTTCGTGAAGGTTTGGAAAGCAAGGCTCCCCATTCGTGATTTGATGTTCGCACTAGCTAAGAAGGAGTTGGCTTGGTGGCTGACTTGGTCTTCGCGTTCGCGGAAGGGGACACATTCGCGATAGGCAGGCTGGTAAAGCTTCGCGTTCGCGTGCCCTTTCTCGCGTTCGCATAGAGTAAATTTTGGAGGCTGTTATTTTAGTCTTCGCGATCGCTTAGGAGCTTCTGCGATCGCGATGAAGGACTGACCTCAGCAGAATGGTTTTAAGTCGGGGTTTTGCCCATTTCACTCATTTTTTACTTGGTTGGGCGACTTTTGGGGTTCTTGAAGAGGAGATTTTTGTCATCCACTGTGATGTAAGCTATTCCCACCTATTGTGAGTTAAATACATGAGTTACATACGGATTTATACATGAAAATTGTGGAATTTTGAAAGAAACCTAGAAAATGGTATTTTTGGATTTTTTACCACGAAATAGGACAGGGAATTAGGAATAAATTATATATTTAAGTTCGTAATGCTATGGATAAAGTTTAACTTCAAAAAATTTTGGAGTCCGAATACATGGGCCCTTGACTTTATTGACTTTTCGAGCGAAGTTAGGAAGTGTTATGAATTAATTAATTATGATGCTGGAGTATATTTTTATTGGCTTCTCTGATTGTTTGACTAGTTTTAGAGCGTTTGGCTTGGAATTGAGTATTAGAGTGGTGTTGGAGCTGGTTATAGATCTTCGTAGCGAGGTAAGTCTATAACTTGGTGAGGGAAAAACTATCCCCTAGGTGATGTAATTGTTCTGTGCTATTAGTTGTGGGTGCTACGTACGCATGAGGTGACGAGAGTCCGTACGTAGCTAAAGCATGTTTATGTCCAAGTAGGACTTTACAATGTAATATTTGGAATATTTGAATTCATTCTGCTGGTTTAATTAATTAAAATTATAATTGAACTTGATTTAGAAATATATACATATATATTAGGCCGAGCCTTATTACCTTGAGTTGTTGGCAAGTTATTTGAGAAACAGTAAAGGTTATACTCACCTTGTGTTCATATATTGTATCGTAAGCTCGTGTCTCGTAATTTAATAATTCTTTTTCTTTCTAATGGAGCGGGCCGAACGCCTCGGCAGGATTATGTACCACACTCTCATGAGAGCGGGCCGTTCGTCTCGGCAATATAATAGATGCATCTATGGTTCGTGCCGCTCGACCCTCAGCAGTTTACATATTATGATGGGATCGGGCCGATCGCCTGGGCAGTATCATATTCTTTCTGAGATCTGGTCGTAACGACCGCAGCATAATCGTGTGTTATATCTCTAGTAGTCCGAATATTCCTGAGATTTTACTTCCATTGATGCCTTGCATTTTATATGGAAATTCTTATCCGTTTGTTATTGGCACTTAATAATTTCGAGCTGTCGAGATAGAATACGAGATTGAGAAATTGATATTGTTAAAAGAAATTTTGGAAGATTGTGTTAGTTACATATTTACCTCACTACTATTGTTGTACTCTTATCTGTTTATGATTTACCATATTGATTTATTGGACCACTAGTAAGTGTTGATGTACCCCTCGCCACTACATCTCCAGAGTTAGGCTAGATACTTACTTGGTGCGCGTTGATTTACGTACTCATGTTGCACTTCTGCATTAAATCTGACAGGTTCATTTGATGATCATCTTGGCGCGTAGGCACAGCTGTTGAGGAGATTTCATGTGAGTTGCATTCCAGGCTACGCATCGTAGTCCACAAAGTCTCCGTCGTACTATTTATTTTATCATGTCTTATTTATATTCTAGATAGATATTGTATTATTATTTTACTCCTTGTAAATGCTCATGCACTTGTGACACCGGGTTTTAGGTGTTCCTATTGGATGTTCATTATTGTAGTTCACGTAATTATTATCATTTCACCTTGAAATTTATATTTTATACGGATGTTGGAAATAAAATCACGGGTTTTCTGCGAATACCAGATTTTATTCTACTTATTTAATGGGATTCATGATTTCGAAAATAATATAAGTAATAACTAAGTTGCTTAATCACCGTTGGCTTGTCTGACGACGTTAGGCCCTATCACGACCTATAGTTGATTTTGAATAGTAACAATTATCAAATATTTAAAATATACCACTCGCCTGTTAGGATTGTCCAAGGTGAAAGCCTAATCTCACGTGACACTAACATTCTAATGAGATAGACGTCATCACTACTAAAAAATATGTCACTTTTGATCTAGGCATACCGACCGGCTTGGTCGGTGCAAAATACCAACCACAAAACCAACTGACACGCGTAAAAAATGCAAAAAAAAATTCACGAATAAAATAGTACCCTACCCGATATAAACCTGAATTCGATTCACGAAAATTGATCGCATCGATCAATTTTTAAGTTTTTTCATTGCCAATTAACCGATTGACTCGGTCGATCTTTTATATGATGAGCTATTAAAGAAATTAGTTTTAGCATGCGTGTGTTGCACGTTTGGTGTGGTGTCTATCAATTAATAATATATAAATTGACGTTAAAATAAAATAAAATATTTATTTAAATAATAAAAAAATGTTTTTTCACACTAACATAATAATTATATTAAATGAATATGTTTAGATGATCAGTTTAGTTAAATTAGCTGTACACTATCTTGCAATTATATGTGACGACCCGATAAATCATCTCATGGGTTACTGCTCCGTCTTCCCCAATTTCTGTATCATTATGTCTTGTTATCCGTGTTTTAGGTAATTAAGTTGAGTAAGTTGCATTCGGAGTGAATTTGGTAATAAATGAGACCCTTAGTCTCTTTTAAGAAGGCTTAAGTTGTAAAAGTCAACTGAATGTTGACTTATGAGTTAGAGGGCTCGAATGTGAATTCCGATGATTCGGTTAGTTTCGGTAGATGATTTATGACTTAGGAGGGTGACCAGAATTAGTTTTGGAGGTCCCATGTAGAATTAGGCTTGAATTGGTGAAGTTAGAATTTTGGCGATTTCCGGTTGATAGGCGAGATTTTGGTCCGAGGGTCGGAATGGAATTCTGAAAATTGTTCTATCTTCGATATGTGAATTAGGACTTGTGTGTAAAATTTCAGGTCCTTCGGACGTGGTTTGGTTGGGTTTAGATCAAAATAGCGACTTAGAGGATTTTGAAATCCTTAGGCTTGAATCCGACGCGAATTGGTGTGATAGGTTGTTTTGAGCGTTCCGAAGGTTGGAACAAGTTTGAATAATGTTATGGGATATGTTGGCGTGTTTGGTTTAGGTTCCAGAGGCCTCGGGTGAGTGTTGGGTGGTTAAACGGACTAAACCATCGTTGGAAAAAGAAAGTTGCAGAAAAACCAGGTGCGAGAATGCGGACCACATATCTCAAATGCGGATCGCATATCTCACAATGAGATCGCAAACTCAAGCAGAAATCTAGGTAGGATTCGTGTCAAAAATGCGGCCGGAATGCGAATCGCAAACCAGAAATGCGGACCGCATTTCTCCACCCAGAGAGCGTAAAGCGACACAGAAATCTGGCAAGGTTTGCATCCAAAATGCGGACCGTATATAGGACCTGATAGGGACGTCTTTGTCTCGATTTTTGACCAGTTATAAATAGAAATTAGTGCCCATTTGCCGTGCAAAAACCCATTTTTTGTTACCCATAAAGAGAACACCTCCAAACACCATAAAATCACCACAAATCAACCTCAAAACTATATCCAAAGAAGATTTTCTTGGACAAATTCTTAAAGGATGGAGTTTTTGGTCATCTTAAACATACTTGGGGCCATAGAACTCGGATTGAAGCGAATGTTGAAGCAAACCTTGAGGGATCTTCAAGGGGAATCTCGGGGTAAGTGTTCCTAACTCAATTTTGGAGGAATTACCTCAGTTTATCACTGTTTTTCTTAGCAATTAATTGATGATTTAAGTTGGGAAAATAGTGAAAAACCCTAAAGTTTAGATTTAAGATAGAAGGTCGATCCGATGTCGGAATTCGATAAATTGTGTATGGTTGAACTCGTGAGGAGATAAGGAACCCGTTGAGGTGAAAATTACTGAATTTCGAGAATTGGGCCCGGGGTTCGAGTTTTGCTAATTTCGGGATTTCTTAGTATTTTCGATTGTTTTTACTTGGGCTTTGTTCCCATAACCTATTGTGACATAATTGTTCTGAACTTGGATAGATTCGACGTACGTGGAGGCCAATTCAAAGGGCAAAGGCGTCCAAGGCTAAGGATTTAGCCGGTTTGAGGTGAGTAATGACTGTAAATGATGTTCTGAGGGTTTGAAACCCCGGATTGTACATCGTATATGTTGAGGTGAGGCACATGCCCGATGATGAGCATGGGATCGTTTCTACTAGGGATTGTTACTTGGTCCATCCCGATTGATGATTTTTACTACATATTTGATTGAAACCTAATTGATGTCATCATGATTTAGGCTGCTTGCTATATTTGGGCTTCGTGCCGGTTATGTGAACCTTTCAGGGGTATTTGTCACTGTTTACTCAAATCATATTTGGGCTTCACACCGGTTATGTGAACCCTTCAGGAGTATTTGTCACTGATTTGAATCATTATTTGAACTCAGTTTTGAAATTTAAATGATATTTTCAAATGATTTTTAATGGGATCGGGTGGCACGCCACCACGAGATATGCTGTGAATGGATCGGGTGGCACGCCGCCACGAGATATAGCGCTGGGGCTGTAAGAAGCCCCTCTCGGAGTCTGCACCCGCCACAGTGAGCGCAGGTTACCCACGGGATCGGGTGGCACGCCGCCACGAGAGTCATGATGTGTAATGTATTTTGTTGTGCTAATATTGTTGTTTCCCTTTACTTCATGTTATTTATTTGAGATAATTAGATGTTTTACTGTTTTATCATGGATTGCTCTAAGCCTTATGTGTTTTCTTACTTTCAGTCATTATTTATATGTATTACTCACTGAGTTGGAAGTACTCACATTACTCCCTGCACCCTGTGTGCAGATTCAGGCGTTATCGGTTCCGCTCTGAGTTATTGACTACTATTGTCAGGGCGGTGATTCAGAGAATATGAGGTAGCTGTTGACGTCCGCAGCCTCGTATCTCTTTTATCTTATTGTTTCTACTTTCTTCAAACAATTGTGCTAGAGATATTGTAATAGTAACCTTATTATTAAGATTTTCGTTAGTTGCTCATGACGTTGTGACAGCCCGGTTTGGGCTGTAGTAGGGATGATTTACTATATTTTCCGCAAAATTTTTGTTACTAAACTATATTTATATCATTTTCGTATTGTTTAACTGTTTAAATGAAGTTTAGTTTGAAGTGGCTGGCCTTGTCTTCATGAGAGGCGCCATCACGACCGCGTTGGGATTTTGGGTCGTGACAAGTTGGTATCAGAGCCTGGGTTACGTAGGTCTCACGAGTCATGAGCAGGTTTAGTAGAGTCTTGCGGATCGGTACGGAGACGTCTGTACTTATCTTCGAGAGGCTGCGGAACCCTTTTAGGAAAATTCCATATTCTTGAAATTGTTGTCGTGCGAACTTGTTGATCCGAGAACTAAATCTTCTGCTATCCTGTTCTCTCACAGATGGTGAGGCCACGAACTACAGGACGGGGTGGACGACCACCAGTGCCACCCACTGAGGCCACCAGAGGCCGTGGACACGGTCGTGGTCGTGGTAGAGGTAGAGCGGTGAGGGCAGCATCTGTTGATCCACCAGCTGCCCCAGCTTAGGAATAGGCTCCAACAGCACCAGTTCAGGCACCAGCTGTGCCTATCGCTATTCCAGGTCTTCAGGAGACCTTGGCTCAGATTTTAACCGTTTGCACTGGCCTAGATCAGGCGGTTTCAGCCACCACAGCTGCAACTACTTCCCCGGCCGGGGAGGCAATCAGACTCAAGTTGCCCGTACACCTGAGCAGGTAGTGCAGGGACTTTAGATACTGGGGGCACCTCCAGCCCAGCCGGTTACACCAGCTCAAGAATTTATAGTACCAGTTATGCCAAATGAGGAGCAGCATCGTCTTGAGAGGTTTGGCAGACTCCAGCCTCCGTCATTCAGTGGTGCTGAGGGCGAGGATGCCCAAGGTTTCCTTGACAATTGTCAGCGAATGCTCAGGATAGCCGGGATTCTTGAGTCTAGCAGCGTGGCATTTACCACATTTCAGTTCACGGGAGCTACCTTTAATTGGTGGGAAGCTTATGAGAGGCGTAGGCCGGTTGATGCAGCGCCCCTCACTTGGCAACAATTCTCCGCTCTTTTCTTGGAGAAGTATGTGCCACAGTCCCGCAGAGAGGAGCTGCGTAGACAGCTTGAATGGCTGCTACAGGGGGATATGACTGTGTCGCAATACGAGTCAAGATTTTCTGAGTTGGCTCGACATGCTGTTTAGATGGTTCTGATTGATCGTGAAAGGATCAGGAGGTTTGTGGACGGCCTTAACTATAATCTCTGTATTCTTATGACCAGGGAGAGAGTAGTGGGTGCTACCTTCGAGGAAGTGATTGATATAGCTCACGAAATTCAGACGGTTTGCCGTCAGGAGCGAGAGGAGAGGGAGGCTAAGAGGCCTCGAGAATCAGGTAATTACAGTGGTACTCCTTCGAGAGGCCAGTTTTAGCAAGGTAGAGGTCATTCCTTCAGGCCTGCTCAGCTAGTCAGTCTAGTGTATAGTGGGGCATCTGCAGGTCGTGGTTATCATTGACTGCAGCAGGGCCAGCCATCACTCAGCGCCCTTCCAGCTCATGCTCCGTCAGCCCAGGGTCCATCTAGATCGAGTGCATCTGTTAGAGAACCAGTGAACTGTTATGAGTGTGGCGAGATGGGCCACATACGGAGATGTTGTCCTCATCGTGGTGTTAGATCGTTCCAACAGTGGGGTCAACCCTCGACTTCCGATCCAATTACTTTACTATCCACCCAGCCAGTTAGGGGTGGAGGTCAGACAACCAGAGGTCGCCCCAGAGGGGGAGGTCAAGCAGGCGGTGGCCAGGCTTGATTCTATGCTATTCCAGGCAGGATAGATGCTGGTGCTTCAAATGCCATTATTACAGGTATTGTTTCAGTCTGCCACAAAGATGCCTCTGTATTATTTGAGTACGCCCCGAGAGTTTCTTACTTTACCTGTTCATGTGTCTACCCCGGTGGGCGATACTGTTATTGTAGACCGTGTGTATCGGTCATGTGTAGTAACTATTGGGGGTCTGGAGAACCGAGTGGATCTATTGCTATTAAGCATGGTAGATTTTGATGTTATTTTGGGCATGGATTGGCTATCTCCATGTCGTGCTATTTTAGACTGTCATGCTAAGACAGTTACTTTGACTATGCCAGGTGTGCCGCGGATCGAGTGGTGTGGCGTGACTGATTATATTCCTAATAGGGTGATATCATACTTGAAAGCCCATCGTATGGTTGGGAAGGGTTGCCTTGCATACCTAGCATTCGTGAGGGATGTTGGAACTGAGACTCCAAGCATCGATTCTGTTCCAGTTGTGCGGGATTTTCCTGATGTATTTCCTACAGACCTGCGGGGCGTGCCACCAGACAGGGAAATTGATTTTGGTATTGACCTGGTGGCGGGCACTCAGTCCATCTCTATTCCACCGTATTGAATGGCACCAGTAGAGTTGAAAGAATTAAAGGAGCAACTTTAGGAACTCCTAGATTAGGGGTTCATTCGGCCTAGTGTGTCACCTTGGGGTGCACCTGTTCTATTTGTGATAAAGAAGGATGGCACAATGAGAATGTGCATCGATTATAGGCAATTGATCAAGGCAACAATCAAGAACAAATATCCTTTGCCTCGCATTGATGATTTATTTGACCAGCTTCAGGGAGCACGAGTGTTCTCTAAGATTGATCTCCGCTCAGGATATCACCAGTTAAAGATTAGGGATGCGAATATTCTTAAGACTGCTTTCTGGACTAGATATGGTCACTATGAGTTTCTTGTTATTTCTTTCGAGCTAACCAATGGCCCAGCAGCGTTCATGAAGCTGATGAACAATGTATTTCTGCCTTATCTAGATTCGTTCATGGTAGTATTCATCGACGATATTCTGGTGTACTCGCGTAGCCAGGAAGAGCACGCAGTGCATCTGCGAGTTGTATTGCAGAGATTGAGGGAGGAGAAGCTCTATGCAAAATTCTCCAAGTGTGAGTTTTGGCTCGACTCAGTGGCTTTCTTGGGACACATAGTGTCCAGCGAGGGTATACAGGTTGATCCGAAGAAGATAGAGGCGGTTCAGAGTTGGCCTAGACCGTCCTCAGTCACAGAGATCCATAGCTTCCTTGGATTGGTAGGTTATTACCGCTGGTTTGTTCAAGGATTCTCATCCATTGCATCGTCCTTGACCAAATGGACTCAGAAGGGTGTTCCATTTGTGTGGTCGGACAAGTGTGAGGAGAACTTTCAGAAGCTCAAGACATCCTTGACCATGGCTCCAGTATTGGTTCTATCATCAGCCTCAGGTTCGTATACAGTATATTGTGATGCCTCGAGAGTTGGGATAGGTTGTATACTAATGCAGGAGGGTAGAGTTATTGTTTATGCTTCTCGTCAAGTGAAGCCTCATGAGAATAACTAATCCGTGCATGATTTGGAGATGGCGGCCATAGTTCATGCTTTAAAGATTTGGAGGCATTACTTATACGGCGTATCTTATGAGATGTTCACTGATCATCGTAGCCTTCAACATTTGTTCAAGCAGAAGGATCTAAATTTGAGACAGCGGCGATGGTTAGAATTGCTTAAGGATTATGACATCACTATATTATACCATCCAGGAAAGGCCAACGTGGTGGCTGATGCTTTGAGCCGAAAGGCAGAGAGTATGGGGAGTTTGGCATACATTCCAGTTGGAGAGAGACCTCTCGCAGTCGATGTCCAGACCTTGGTCAATAGGTTTTTGAGATTAGATATCTCGGAACACAATCGGGTGTTGGCTTGTGTGGTTTCTTGGTCTTCGTTATATGATCGCATCAGGGAGCGCCAGTATGACGATCATTTGCTTGTCCTTAAGGACAGAGTCCAGCAAAATGATGCTAAAGATGTGACCATTGGCGACGATGGAGTGTTGAGGATACAGGGTCGGATTTGCATACCTAATGTGGATGGGCTTCGGGAGTTGATTCTGGAAGAGGCCCATAGCTCACGGTATTCCATTCATCGAGGTGCCGTAAAGATGTATCAGGAATTGAAACAACATTATTGGTGGAGAAGAATGAAGAAGGATATTGTGGGATTCGTAACTCGGTGTCTCAACTGTCAGCAAGTAAAATATGAACATCAGAGACCGGGTGGTTTGCTCCAGCGGATTGCTATTCCCGAAATGGAAATGGGAGCGGATCACGATGGACTTTGTCGTTGGACTTCCATGGACTTTGAAGAAGTTCGATGCTATTTGGGTGATTGTGAATCGGCTGACCAAGTCCGCGCACTTCATTCCTGTGTGTACCACATATTCTTCAGAACGATTGGCAAGGATTTATATCCGAGAGATTGTCCGGCTGCATGGTGTCTCAGTTTCTATCATTTCTGATAGAGGTACTCAGTTCACCTCGCAGTTCTGGAAGGTCGTGCAGAGGGAGTTGGGTACTCAGGTGGAATTGAGCATAATATTTCATCCTCAGACGGATGGGCAGTCCAAACGTACCATTCAGATACTGGAGGACATATTGCGTGCATGTGCCATTGATTTCAGAGATTCATGGGATGAAATTCTACCGCTTACAGAGTTCGCTTATAACAACAGCTACCAGTCAAGCATTCAGATGGCTCTGTACGAGGCTCTGTATGGGATCTCCGGTTGGTTGGTTCGAGCCCGACAAGGCTAGGTTATTGGGGACTGACTTGGTTCGGATGCTCTAGAAAAGGTGAAGGTAATCCAGGAGAGGCTCCGTACAGTGCAGTTGAGGAAAAAGAGTTATGCCGATAGAAAGGTTCGAGATGTGTCTTACATGATTGGTGAGAAGGTCTTGCTGAAAGCTTCACCCATGAAAGGTGTTACGAGGTTCGGGAAGAAAGGGAAATTGAGTCCTCGGTTCATTGGGCCGATTGAATTACTTCGGAGAGCTGGGGAGGTAGCTTATGCGCTTGCTTTGCCACCCAGTCTGTCGAGTGTACACCCAGTGTTTCATATTTCTATGCTCCGAAAGTATATTGGGGACCCGTCTCACATTTTGGACTTCAGCACGATTCAGTTGGATGATAATTTGACCTACGAGGTAGAGCCAACGACAATTTTGGATCGTCAGGTTCGGAAATTGAGATCCAAGAAGGTAGCTTCAGTGAAAGTTTGATGGAGAGGTCGATCTGTGGAAGAGGCTACTTGGAAAACCGAGTAGGAGATGCAGAGCAGATATCCTCACCTATTTGAAACTTCAGGTATGTCTCTTGACCCGTTCGAGGACGAACGTTTGTTTAAGAGGGGGAGAATGTGCCGACCCGGTAAATCGTCTCATGGGTTACTGCTCCGTCTTCCCCAATTTCTGTATCATTATGCCTTGTTATCTGTGTTTTAGGTAATTAAGTTGAGTAAGTTGCATTCAGAGTGAATTTGGTAATAAACGAGACCCTTAGTCTCTTTTAAGAAGGCTTAAGTTGTAAAAGTCAACTGGATGTTGACTTATGAGTTAGAGGGCTCGGATGTAAATTAAGATGATTCGGTTAGTTATGGGAGATGATTTATGACTTAGGAGGGTGACCAGAATAAGTTTTGGAGGTCCCATATAGAATTAGGCTTGAATTGGTGAAGTTAGAATTTTAGCGATTTCCGGTTGATAGGCGAAATTTTGATCCAAGGGTCGAAATGGAATTCCGAAAGTTGCTGTAGCTTCTATATGTGAATTAGGACTTGTGTGTAAAATTTTTGGTCATTCAGACGTGGTTTGGTTGGGTTTAGATCAAAATAGCGACTTAGAGGATTTTGAAATCCTTAGACTTGAATCCGACGCGAATTGGTGTTGATAGGTTGTTTTGAGCGATCCGAAGGTTGGAACAAGTTTGAATAATGTAATGGGACATGTTGGCGTGTTTGGTTGAGGTTCCAGAGGTCTCGGGTGAGTGTTGGGTGGTTAAACGGACTAAACCATCGTTGGAAAAAGAAAGTTGCAGAAAAACCAGGTGCGAGAATGCGGACCGCATATGTCAAATGCGGACCGCATATCTCACAATTAGATCGCAAACTCAAGCAGAAATCTGGGCAGGATTCGTGTCAAAAATGCGGCCAGAATGCGAACCGCAAACCTGAAATGCAGACCGTATTTCTCCACTCAGAGACCGCAAAGCAAGACAGAAACCTGGACAAGGTTTGCGTCCAAAATACGGACCGCATATCTGTTATGCGACAGATATGCGATCGCATATAGGACCTGACAGAGACATCTTTGTCTCGATTTTTGACCCGTTATAAATAGAAATTAGTGCCCACTTGCCGTGCAAAAACCCATTTTTTGTTATCCACGAAGAGAAACACCTCCAAACACCATAAAATCACCACAAATCAACCTCAAAACTATATCCGAAGAAGATTTTCTTGGACAAATTCTTAAGGAAGGAGTTTTGGTCATCATAAACATACTTGGGGCCATAGAACTCGGATTGAAGCGAATTTTAAAGCAAACCTTTAGGGATTTTCAAGGGGAATCTCGGGGTAAATGTTCCTAACTCAATTTTGGAGGAATTACCTCAGTTTATCACTGCTTTTTCTTAGCAATTAATTGATGATTTAAGCTGGGAAAATGGTGGAAAACCCTAAACTTTAGATTTAAGATTGAAGGTCGATCCGATGGACCCCTTACCCAAAGGAAGAAGGCGGCATTGGTTTGAGATCCATCGCTGAAATTTGTGAGTCCATGGAATACAAACAGTGGTGGAACTTCAGAACCAAACGCACACTGTGGAATGAGTTTCTTCTCGCCAAATACTGCCAAAGATCCCATCCTATGTCCAAAAAATGGCATTCTGGACAATCGCAGTCATGGAAAAGAATGATGATCACCAAAAAGACTGCTGATTCTCACATCAAATGGAGATTGCATGCAGGAAACACCAGCTTCTGGTGGGATAACTGGTTAGGTATTGGACACCTAGCCGGTTACAAACAAATAGGAGGCAGGCCAGGTAATATCAGTGTCTCAAAATTTTGGAGTGACGGACAATGGGACATTCAAAAACTCAATCAAATGGCACCTGTGGCCATGATTCCCATCATCGTTCGAACCAAGATACATTATAATCCCTGTCTCAGAGACAAACCAATATGGCAACCATCCACTTCTGGTGAGTTCTCTTGCTCATCAGCATGGTCAGTGCTAAGGGATAGAAACCAGATTCTCTTTTCAAACAAGATGACATGGCACAAAAAGATCCCTTTCAAATGGTCGTTCTGCTTGTGGAGAGCTTTAAGAAACAAGCTTCCCACTGATGATAGGACGGCCAAATTTGGACCCCCCACTGTCGCAAAATGTGATTGTTGCATCCAACCTGGTGTGGAAACAGTGGAGCATATTTTTCACAGTGGATACTTTGCTAAAATTATCTGGAAATACTTCAACGGGCCAGTAGGTATCCTTGACCATAGGCAATCACTGAAAACGCACTTAATGAAATGGTGGCTCTTGAAAAAGGAAAATGAGGTGCATAGACTAGTCATAGATTCCTTACCAATCATCATATATTGGAATCTGTGGAAGAATAGATGCTCAGCTAAGTATGGAAGGAAAACATCCTCTGTGGCTAGAATACTGTATTCTATCACAGCTGATCTCTTCCTTCTACTTAGAACATCATACCCCAACATAAACTGGCCACCAAACTGGATAGATACATACTCTGTCATTGAAAAGCTAAAACACCAGCTCACCGCCCAGCAAGTGATCTGGTAAAGGCCATCACAAGGCTATGTGAAAATCAACACTGATGGTAGTGCATTAGGAAATCCGGGGAAGCAAGGGCAAGAATCATAGTGAGGGACCATCATGGACACCTAGTCCATGCAATTGCAAGCCCACTAGGAGAAGCTACCAATAATCAAGCAGAAGCAGAGGCAGCTTATATTGGTATGCACTGGTGCATTGGAAATGGGCATAGAAAAATCCACCTGGAAAGTGATTCACAATTGTTGGTACAGTGATTAACTGGCAGCTCGAACCCACCCTGGACCATCAGTATGATTATAGCTGATATAATCAAACTGATTCGACACTGCCAGGACTTCAAATGTACACATATTTTGAGGGAGGCAAACTGTCCGGCCGACGCACTTCCCAAATTGAGTCATGAACTGAACACCACCACTCACTACACTGACCAACATGACTTACCTGTTCAATTAAGGGGACAGCTATGTCTTGATCTTCAAGGCTTTCCAGCCTTTAGGCACAGGAAATCTAAGCAAATCAGGTGGCCATCACAATTGATCTCTAACAATCATGACTCTTTTAATGCTTAAATTGTCGCAAGTATCTTTTAGGAACTCAGAACCCAATAAAGAAAAAATACTGCAGGTTTCCCAATTGCAGCAGCTCCTTTGCCCCTTTTACCTCCATAATCCTTTTGTTAAGTGTACGGGAGTACTGCAGATCAGCAACATCAATCTGCTGGTACCTCAATGAAGAGATGAACAGAAGAATTGATATCAATAGCAACAGGGCAATCAAAGAAGTGGAGAACAAGTGCAGCTGCAGAAACATCATACGCAGTAGTAATAACCTGGTCAACATGAACAACAAGCAACCACTGTTGTAGTGGTGTCCTTTCTTATATGAGAAGGAACACTCACCAAGTAGAATTAGGAATACTTGTACTTTTTGTATAGTTGGCCTAAAGTCACTACTCATCGTTTTTGTATATATGACTGTCGATCCATGTTATAAGATCGACAACCATTACATCACTATAGGTCTAACTCACCTTAGCTATCTAGGTACAGTTGGTCACCAAATGTGGGTGATCAAGGATGCACACCTTCCCTATATAGAGGTCAGGTCGATGCCCCCTCTCCATCATTGTACTTTCTATTATTATATTTATGAAAACCAGCCCTACTGCATTAGGATCTGTACACTGTTAGAATACTATCCAGTGGTATTAGTGTGTTATCATGCTCATTCTAGAGGTGGGATAATAGTGTACAGTGGTATAATGCAGTGAGATAATTTGTTAAAAAAAAAAAGGTCGATCCGATGTCGGAATTCGATAAATTTTGTATGGTTGAACTCGTGAGGAGATAAGGAACCCGTTAAGGTGAAAATTACTGAATTTCGAGAAGTGGGCCCGGGGTTCGGGTTTTGCTAAGTTTGGGATTTCTTAGTATTTTTGATTGTTTTTACTTGGGCTTTGTTCCCATAACCTATTGTGACGTAATTGTTCTGAACTTGGATAGATTCGACGCACGTGGAGGCCAATTCAAAGGACAAAGGCGTCGCGGGCTATTGATTTAGCCGGCTTGAGGTGAGTAATGATTGTAAATGATGTTCTGAGGGTTTGAAACCCCGGATTGCACATCGTAGTGCTATGTTGAGGTGAGGCACATGCTCGATGATGAGCATGGGGTCGTTTACTACAGGGATTGTGACTTGGTCCATCCCGATTGATGATTTTTACTACATATTTGATTGAAACGTAATTGATGTCATCATGATTTAGGCTGCTTGCCATATTTGGGCTTCGTGCCGGTTATGTGAACCCTTCAGGGGTATTTGTCACTGATTTGAATCATTATTTGAACTCAGTTTTGAAATTTAAATGATATTTTCAAATAATTTTTAATGGGATCGGGTGGCACGCCGCCACGAGATATGCTGTGAATGGATCGGGTGGCACGCCGCCACGAGATATAGCGCTTGGGCCGTAAGAAGCCCCTCCCGGAGTCTGCACCTCCACAGTGAGCGCAGGGAACCCATGGGATCGGGTGGCATGCCGCCACGAGAGTCATGATGTGTAATGTATTCTGTTGTGCTAGTATTGTTGTTTCCCTTTACTTCATGTTATTTATTTGAGATAATTAGATGTTTTACTGTTTTATCATGGATTGCTCTAAACCTTATGTGTTTTCTTACTTTCAGTCATTATTTATATGTATTACTCACTGAGTGGCTGACATCCAAAATCACCTAGGGAACCAAATTCATCGCCCCGCCATGACCGTTCCTCTCTTTTTGGCATTTTAGGGCCATAAAACTGAAATCTCCTCCAATTTATAGATACGTGGGCAATAGCCCACGCCAGCGACATGGATCCGAGTGACTGAACCCGAGCCGCCTGATATTTTTCCGGCCCATCCTAAGCCACATAGGGAACCATAGTCATTGCCTTGCCATGACCGTTCCTCATTTTTTGGAGTTTCAAGCTCATAAAACTAGAATTCCGCCTTATTCCTACATTTACGTGTGCTACTGCACACGGCTCCGACATGGGCTCGGGTAATCAGACTCGAGCCGCCTAAAATTTTTTCTGCCCATCCAAAACCACCTAGGGAACCATTATCATCACCTATCCATGACTATTCCTCATTTTTTGGCGTTTTAGGGCCATAAAACTGGAATTCCGTATGATTTCTAGATTTTCGTGTGTCATAATCCACTCCACCGGCATAGGCTCGGGCGACCGGACCCGAGCTGCCTAAAATTTCGCTGGCCCATCCAAAACCACCTAGGAAATGATGGTAATCGCTTAGCCATGACCAGTGCTCACTTTTTGGCGTTTAGGTCTATAAAAGAGAATTGCGCCCGATTTTTTGATTTTCATATGCCCCCACGCCACTAGCATGGGCCAGGGAAATCGGACCCGAGCTGCCTAAAAGTTTACTGGCCCATCCAAAACCACCTAGGGAACCATAAACATCACTACGCCATGATTGTTTCTCATATTTTTTGGCATTTTAGGGCCACAAAACTAGAATTCTGTCTGATTTTCAAATTTCGTGTGCTATAGCCCACGCCGCCTGCATGGACACGGGCGACCAGACCTGAGCTGCCAAAATTTTACCGCACCATCCAAAACCACCTAATAAATCATAGTCATCGCGTCGGGCGATCAGACCCGAGCTGCCTAAAATTTTGCCGCACCATCCAAAACCATATAACCATAGTCATCGCGTCGTTGTGACCGTTTTTCATTTTTTTGCATTTTGGGGCAATAAACTATAATTTTTCTTGATTCCTAGATGCGTGTGCAATAGCCTGCGCCACCGGCAAGGATCAAGGCGACCGGACCATAGCCGCCTAAAACTTTTCCAGCCCATCCAAAACCTCATAGGGAACCATAGTCATCGCCTCGCATGACCGTTCCTTGTTTCCTGGAAGTTTAGGGAAATAAAAGTAGAATTCCACCTAATTTTCACATTTTCGTGTGCTATACCACACACCACCTACATGGGTCCGGATGACCGGACCCAAGCCGCCTAAAATTTTGCCGGACCATCCCAATCCACCTTAGGAACCATAGTCATCGTCTTGCCATAACTGTTCCTCATTTTTTGGAGGTTTAGGGCCATAAAATTGGAATTCCACCCAATTCTCAGATTTTCGTGTCCTATAGCCCACGCCACCGGCGTGGGCCCGAGCTACATGACCCAAGCCGCTTAAAATTTTGTCGACCCATCCAAAACCACCTAGGGAACCGTTGTCGTTGCCTTGCTATGACCGTTCCTTTTTTTTTTTGGAGTTTTAGGGCCATAAAATTTGAATTCCGCCCGATTATTAGATTTTCTTGTGCTATAGCCCACATCAGCAGCATGGACCCAGGTGATCGGATCCCAACCACCTATAATTTTTCTGGCCTATCCAAACCACCTGGGGAACCATAGTCATCGTCTGTCTATGACCGTTTCTCATTTTTTCGGTATTTTAGGGCCATAAAACTAGAATTCCGCCCGATTCAAGATTTTCAGGTTCTATAGCCCACACCACCGGCATAGACACGGGCGACCAGACCCAAGCTGCCTAAAATTTTGCTGCACCATCTAAAAGCACCTAAGGAACCAAAGTCATTGCCTCACCATGACCGTTCCTCGTTTTTTGGCATTTTAGGGCCATAAAACTGGAAGTCCATCCGATTCATAGATGCGTGCGAATAGTCCACGCCATCGACATGGGTCCGGGCGACTGGACCAGAGCCGCCTAAAATTTTACCGACTCATCCAAAACCACCCAGGGAACCATAATCGTCACCTCACTATGACCGTTCCTTGTATTTTGGTTGTTTAGGGCCATAACACTGAAATTATGCCCGATGATCAGATTTTCGTATGATATTGAAATTATGCCCGATGATCAGATTTTCGTATGATATAGCCCACACCACCGGCACGCGCATGGGCGATCGAACCCGAGCCGTCTAAAATTTTGTTGACCCATCCTAAACCACCTAGGAAACTATAATCATCTCCTTGCCATGATCGTTTTTTATTTTGGCATTTTAAGGCCATAAAACTGGAATTTCACTCGATTCCCAAATTTTCGTGTGCTGTAGCCCACGCCACCTGCATGGGCTCGGGCAACCGCACCTAAGCAGCCTAAAATTTTGCCCGCCCATCCAAAACCACCAAGGGAAGCATAGTCATCATCTCGGCATGACCGTTCCTTGTGTTTTGGCGTTTTAGGGCAACAAAACTGGAATTCCTCTCTTATAATTTTGTGATGAGCTTTATTTTACCTAATATCCTAGAAAATAGGGAGATCGACGATGATGTTACACATCATATTAGAGCAGAGTGGATGACTGGTGTCCTATGTGATAAGTATGTGCCATCAAAACTTAAAGGTACGTTCTATAAAGTGGTTGTTAGACCAACTATGTTGTATGTGATAGAATATTGGCCAATCAAGAACTCACACGTTCACCAGATGAAAATAGCAGAAACGTAGATGTTTAGATAGATGTATAGGCATACTAGGAGAGATAAGGTTAGGAATAAATATATATATATATATATATATATATATATATATATATATATATGAGGCACGGTAGAGTAGCTTTTATAGTGGACAAGATGAGGGAAGCGGGGGTATTCAGGCATGTGAAGAGGAGGAGCATTAATTCCCCAGTGAGGAGATGCAAGAGATTGGTAGTGATAGGTTTAATGAGAGGTAGAGGTAGACTGAAGACGAATTAGAGAGGGGTGATTAGACAGAACATGGCACATTTTCAACTCGCGGACATGACCCTAGGTAGGATAGCATGGTGATCGAGGATTGGGGTGGAAGTTTAGTAGGTAGTTGAGCAATTTCTCTTTCCTATAAGAGAGCAAACAACCTCTCAACCTCACATAATGTAGGGATAGTCTGCGTGCACTCTATCCTCCCCAGACTCCACTCGTGGGATCATACTAGGTACCTTGTTGTTGTTGTCGTTGCAAAGTAAATCTTGTTAAGAAAATAGATATTGATCCTAACTCAACCTCAAAAGATAGCTTATGAGATTAGGAGTACCCAACATTATATAAGGAATCCAAACATCTGACTCATAGCTGATGTGGGACGCCAACCACAATGAGTGATTTCCAATCTATTATGTGGAAAGAAAAGGTAAAGTGTTGCTCCACAAAGCTTTGATCTAGTGGTTAGAGTATAACTTACGATGTGTGGATTAGACGCATGTCATGAGTCGCAGACAAAAGCTTGGTATTTAAAGGCTAGAGGGACACACACATTGTCCACCGAATTTTGAACCGTGTGTCAGTGGCCTTCAGGGATTTCTCGACTAGCAAAAAAAGAAAAAAGAATCCAAAGTTAAGGGATGCAAAGATATCAGCCCAACAAGATATACCGCAAACTGAGCTCCAGATCAAGTATATTTATATGTTATCAGTTTTTAGCATTCATAAACATAGCCACTAATTGTGCAGTACGAGCACTAGAATTGACTTCATAGGCAATCCAACAAGAGCAATTACATCTTTTTCTAAAGCCTTTAATGACTAACAGGAAGCAGTTTGTTTTGATAGTACTTTGTGTAGAACTAGAAAACGGAACAACAAAAAAGAAAAGAGAGAATGCGTTGCATGACAAAGTAAGTAAAGGATGGTTGAAAAAAATGCATTAATGACAATATATATTTCCACTTCGTCACAGAATCTATTTCTCTAAGACATAGTGTTGGTAATTTACCTAGGAGATAATGTTGGTAATTGACAGTTATATTGTTCTTGTTGCGGAAGCCAAATGCATATAGTGTGAATGAGTCACAGTTACTATACCAAAAAATTATGACAGCCACCAAATAATAAATAAGACAATAAAGCAACAATAAAAGGAACATCAGAATCTACGAGGTTCGGCCAATTTTGCCTACTTCCTCGGACACAACCAATATTCCACTCCAAAAATACAAGTGAAATAACACTAAAGAGAGAAGATACAAATGCCTTAAGAAGATAAGAAGGCAAATGAAAGGTGTGTTTAAATCCTAAACATTAGGCCTCCTTTTATAGGGAAAAAATCCCAACCAAATATGTCACCCATCCGATGTGGGACTTTTGACATTTTCAACAAATCTCCACCTTGGAAAAATTCCACATCTTCAATTTTCTTTCAATAACAAATTTTGGTTGTGTCTTCATCTTCAATCTTCAGTGTTCAACAATGTTGATAAAATCTAAACAATGTTGAAACTTGATTGCAGTCACCACTTTTGTCAGCATATCAGCAGGATTCTATATAGTATGAATTTTCTTCACCGTGACTCCACCTTCTTCTATGATTTCTCGTACGAAATGATATCGAACATCAATGTGCTTCGTCCTTGCATGATAAACTTGGTTCTTCGCTAATGGAATAGCACTTTGACTATCACAAAAAATTGTGATATTTTTTTGTCCAATACCAAGCTCCTTTAGCAACCCCAGAAGCCAAATTTCCTCCTTCACAGCCTCTGTAATAGCTATGTACTCTGCCTTTGTTGTTGACAAAGCAACTGTTGACTGTAAAGTAGACTTCCAACTAACTAGTGTCTTTGCAAAAGTAAACACATAACCAGTAGTTGATCTTCGTCTGTCCAGATCACCCGCAAAATCTGAGTCATAATATCCAACTACAGACTAATTGCTTTCCTGCTCAAAAACTAACCAAACATCTACAATATTATGAATATACCGTAGAATCCACTTCACAGCTTGCCAATGCTCCTTTCCTGGATTATGCATATATCTGCTAATAGCTCCAACAGCTTGTGAAATGTCAGGTCTCGTACAGACCATTGCATACATCAAGCTACCAACAACATTTGCGTATGGTACCCTTGACATATACTCCTGTTCAGCTTCATGTTTTGGCGACATAGTAGTACTTAGCTTAAAAAGGGGAGCAAGTGGAGTACTAACTGGCTTAGTCTTCTCATCTATGCCAAAACGTTGTAGTACTCTTTTCAAATATTCTTTCTGAGATAAACAGAGTTTCTTTGAACGTCTATCTCTTATTATCTCCATGCCAAGAATTTTCTTTGCCTCACCCAGATCCTTCATATCGAACTCCTTCTTAAGTTGAATCTTCAACTTATCAATTTCTTCCGAATCCTTGGAAGCTATCAACATATATCAACATATAGGAGAAGATATATAGAGGAACCATCTTTAAGCTTGCACAAATACACAAAATGATCGTACTTGCTTCTCTTGTACCCTTGCCGCAACATAAACTTGTCAAATCGTTTGTACCATTGTCTAGAAGATTGTTTCAATCCGTACAACGATTTTTCAAGTTTGCATACCATATTTTCCTTTCCAACGACTTTGAATCCTTCTGGCTGAGTCATGTAGATTTCCTCCTCCAAGTTTTTTTTACATCCATCTGAACTAGTTCCAAATCCAACTGTGCTACCAAAGCCAACATAATTCTAATGGAGGAATGTTTTACAATGGAGAAAACACTTCATTGTAATCAATTCCCTCCTTTTGAGCATATCCTTTGGCCACCAATCTTGCTTTGTAGCGAACAACTTGTTGGTTAGGAAATCCTTCTTTCTTTGCAAATACCCATTTGCACCCAATTGCTTTCTTTCCCTTTGGGAGATTGGCCAATCTCCATGTATGATTTTGATGAAGGGACTATATTTCATCATTCATGGCAATCCTCCACTTATCTTCTTCTAAACTTTGGTCTGCGACTTTATAAGTGGCAGGAACATCATCAGCTACAATTGAGGCGGCACAAGCAACCGACTCTATGAGACGAATAGGTTTTGTTATTGTCCTTTTTGGCCTGCTAGTTGCTATTGATTCAAGTTGTTGTTGAGGTTCCTGAGTTGGAATCTCCCTCTCTACTGGCTCTTCTTCTAGAGGATAATCTTCATTTGTTTCCTCCTCTGCTTTTTGTGTAGGAAAAATAAATTTTCCCTCAAACTCCACCTGCTTAGAAGCACCCTCATTTCGTTTGGTATCTCTGTTACCTTATTTACCATAGTAGATTCATCAAAGGTAACATCCCTACTGAATATTACTTTCTTTGTCATAGGACACCATAAGCGATATCCTTTGACTCCAGAAGTAATCCCCATAAAAATAGCCTTCTTTGCCCTTGGATCTAATTTTGACTCTGTCACATGATAATATGCAGTTGAGCCAAACACATGCAAAGAGTCATAATCTACAGCAGGCTTTCCATACCATTTTTCAAATGGTGTCTTGCTATCAATAACAGCAGATGGTAGACGATTAATGAGGTGGCATGCATATGTCATTGCCTCAGCCCAAAATTCTTTGCCCAAGCCAGCATTGGACAACATACACAATACCTTCTCCAGCAAGGTCCGGTTCATAAGTTTTGCCACTCCATTCAATTGTGGTGTATGTCTGACAGTGAAGTGTCAGACGATGCCATCATTTTCACAGACCTTATTGAAATGATCATTTTTGTATTCACCTTCATTGTCTGTGCGAATACACTTGATCCTCCTGCCTGTTTGATTCTCCACCATCGTTTTCCATTTGAGAAAAATTCCCAACACTTTATCTTTGCTCTTCATTGTATACACCCACACTCTTCGAGAAAAATCATAAACAAAGGTTACAAAATAATGCTTCCCGCCCAATGAAGGTGTTTTGGAAGGACCCCAAACATCAGAGTGTACATAATCCAAAATGCCTTTAGTATTATGGATTGCTGTACCAAATTTAACCCTTGTCTGTTTCACTTTGACACAATGCTCGCAAAACTCCAAGTTGTAAGCCTTTACTCCTTTTAACAATCCTTGATCTGATAGAGTTTTCAAGGATTTTCCTCCAACATGTCCTAAGCGCATGTGCCATAGCCTGGTTGATTCCGTCTCTTTTTCGTCACTGGATGTCACTATCGCTGTCCCAATAACTGTACTACCGCGATAACGGTACATGTTATTGTTCTTTCGATTGGCCTTCATTACCACTAGTGCACCAGAGCATACTCTCATCACTCCATTTTCTGCAATGATTTTGAACCCTTTTGATTCTAGGGCTCCCACAGAGATGAGATTCTTCTTGAAATCCGGTACATATCGAACATCTGTTAATGTTCTGATCATTCTATCATGGTTCCTTAATCGTATTGAACCAATGCCATATGAGGTAAGAGGGCTGTTATCCGCTGTGTGGATGACTCCATATTCTCCTTCTTGAAAATCCACGAACCGGTTCCTGTTGGGACACATATGATAGCTACAAGTCGAGTCCATCAACCATATGTATGATGATGTTGATGGCTCTGTTGTAACTAATGGAAGTATGAATCATCACAATCAGCTACATTTGAATCCATAATGGCCTTTCCATTGTTATGCTTGGCCTTATTCTTCAACTTCGGACAATCTTTCTTCCAGTGCCCCTTTTCTCGACAAAAGGCACATTCATCTTTGCTGAGTCTAGATCTTGACTTGGATCTTCCCTTCTTTGTCCTCGTTTGATTTTAAGGACGACCCCTCACAACCAGTGCTTCTCCTTCTCCGCCCTTTTGTTTTTCTCCCTTTCTTTGTTCATAGCTGTACAAAGCCGAACAAACTTCTCTGAGAGAAATTTCGTCATTCCCATGAAGTAGAGTAGTTTCAAGGTGCTCGTACTCATCAGGAAGTGACCCCAACAACATCAAGGCCAAGTCACCATCATCAAAAGTTGCATCCATATTTTGCAAATCTGTGACCAACTTATTGAAACTGGTGATATGTTCATTCATCGTGGTACCAGGAACATAGGTGAAGCGAAATAGTCTCTTCTTCATGTACAATTTATTTTGACTGTTTTTCTTCAAAAATTTATCCTCCAGTGCTTTTCATAATTTACTTGCAGAAGTTTCCTTTGTGTATAGATATTTTTGCTCTCTAGCAAGGTAGGATCGAATGGTACCGCAAGCAACACGGTTGATAATTTTTCAATCTTCTTCTCCAATAATATCTGGTTTCTTTTCTTCAATGGCAAGATCTAGCCCTTGTTGAAAAAGGACATCTAGAACCTCGCCATGCCACATCCCAAAATATCCTGACCCGTCAAAAATTTCTACCGCAAATTTCGCATTTGACACAATTCTGTCATAAGCGAAGATGCCAACAATGACGTATTATTGACATTTGATGTAGATTCTTCTTGTTTATTGTCTCCCATTTTTTACAAAAATATTATTTAATAGCTGATGACACATATCAAGATTATTTCCTTTCAGGTGTGGAAGATCAAACTAAGTTGCAACCACAAAGCATACTCAGACAGAACCTTGACTCAGTTACCAAGATAAATCTTTTCTGATGTGAAAGATCAGACTATACTGCAACCACAGAGCATACTTATACAACACCTTGGCTCTGATACCAATTGTTACGGAAGCCAAATGTATATAGTGTGAATGAGTCACAACTACTATACCAAAAATTATGACAATAAGACAATAAAGCAATAATAAAAGGAACACCAGAATTTACGAGGATCAGTTAATTTTGCCTACTTCCTCGGACACAACCAATATTCTATTTCACTCCAAAATACAAGTGAAATAATACTAAAGAGAGAAGATACAAATGCCTTAGGAAGATAAGAAGGCAAATGAGAGGTGCTTTAAATCCTAAACATTAGGCCTCCTTTTATAGAAAAAAATCCCAATCAAATATATCACCTACCAATGTGGGACTTTTGACATTTTCAATACCCTGTAGTACTGGTACACAACATTTGTCTTCTAATAACCTCAGCCATTTCTTGAGGATGTGAAGTAGGGACGTTTTTGATGCAAACTTTAGAAAGAGACATGATTGCTAACAAATAAAGAAACATGATTAGTGATGAAATAAATCAATTACTATAAACAGCAGTGGGATTAATGATGGAGAGGAAACACGAGTATAAAGAATTTAATAGTAGAGTATGAAGGGATGGGCATGCATGTTGAATAATGAAAAGTTGGAGTCTTTTTAAATAGCTTAGGTATTTTATTTGGTTTGAAGATAGGGAGATGGCTAAAAGCCGGCATATCGATCATATGCTATTTTTCTTATTCTTTTCAAAGCATGGGTAGGCTTAATTGGTCAAATTAGGAACATGTATTTTGTCTGTCTTATAGTTTTATAATTTTTCAGATCTTTGTTGTTTATCTGACTATACATTCGTTTTTGGGAGATTCAGCCGTCAACACATGATAGTATTCTTTATTGAGTTTTGTTACACTATCATTAATAACAACGTAAGAATTTTTATATTATCAATGCTAATAATATAAGAATTTTTACACTATCAATGCTATTTATATTAGTTAAGCATAATATGAAGAATTACCTACTGTTAGGAATCAATTTATGACTATGATCCTACAAAAATCATTTAAATTGTAAGTAAACATATTTCCCTCGTGTTTTATACCAAAGGATTCTTTGTATATACGGTTAAATATCTCTATAGGATAATCGCTTGTTTCGATATTTTATGATTTTTATAGTGAATGTGTCACGATCCAAACTGGAGGGTCATGATTGGCACTCGGGCCATACTTGCCGAGCACCAACACACATTTTATCTAACTTTTGTTATTATCTATAAGGGCCGATGAGATCAGTATAAATGGTAGACATGAATCCTAAATAACCAACAATGGCAGATAATGGCATGAACATATATGTCATGAGCCGAGAAGGCTGTCATGAAGCTACGTATAAGGTACGAGATGACAAGCTGCCATGAGAGACTATACAACAAAAATTAATCGACAACGCAATCCAAACTATACATGAGTTGACACATGTTTATGAGCCTCTAAAGGAACATAAGTGATGCAACATTGCTGGAACAGGGCCCCGACAAACCCATAACGCAAATAACAAAAATGCATACCAAGACCACGGCAAGTTCGGAGAAGGGATCTCGCCAATAACCTCTGAACTGGGCAGCCTACTGTGGTGGGGGAGCTTCGCCTACCTGTCTATCACGACCTGCAGGACGACATGCAGCATCCACAAATAAAAGGACGTCAGTATGAATAAAGTACTGAGTATGTAGGGGAAAGCATAAGTAAGAACAATAATGTAAAAAGGGATAGAGAATATATGACCTGTAACATCTAAGTACTTCTGAGGGCTACTGACATGAATGCATGATGCATATATATATATATATATATATATATATATATATATATATATATATATATACATATATATATATATA
>MCJB01009433.1:77411-97681 GCA_002018475.1 Nicotiana obtusifolia | reverse complement strand
ACAGGCCGGCGTGCCTCCGCAGTAGGACACTAAGATCCGCGGTTGAGTGTCGCACTCCACTTCTTCGGAGTTGCTGGTAGTGAGTCTATAGGTACAAATGCATATGTATATGTATTGTTTTGGGTATGTCGGGCCCCATCCCGACTTGTTGATATTGTGTTGCTCTTTTAGAGGCTTGCAGACCAGTTGTCAGTGTATATATGTTTTGCATGGCCTTGTCGGCCCCCTGTACAGTTGGCATGACTATATAGTCTTGTTGGGCTTATATATATATATATATAAGTTGTTGTTGGGTTCTTGTTAGTGTCATATTACATGTCACAGATACTATTGTTGGTTCGCTCGGGCCTTCGGGTGCCGAGTGCCGGCCACGCCCCCAAAAGTTGGGGTGTGACATTTATAGTAGGAGGGAAGTTAGTTCTGAGCCGTTGGATCTGTTGAGATCAACGGCTCAGATGGGCCATCTTGATTAAAACGGGGTCGTTTTGGTTTTTAAGGCGGGGAAATTTTGGGCTGGTCCGGTTAATCATAATTGGGTCTGGTTTAATTTAATACAAACCAGCCCAGTCCGATTTCCCTTCTCTTTATTTTTATTTTTTGTTAGCTTCTTTTATTTAATTTTCTCTTTATATTTTAGAACTAAAGGACTTAATACTTAAAAATCCTAAATTACCTAAATGTGAAATTAAGCTAAATAACTACTCATAAAAAAATTATAATAACGCTTAATTCTAAGAATTAAAGATTAAAAATTAAGACAAGTGTAAAATGAACTATTTTTATGATTTTTTCAATTTTTAAAAAAACTAACAACTACTAATTCAATCCTAAAAATGTAAAATAAATCCTAAATGCAATGCATGATATTTTTGAGTATTTTCATGAGTTAATTACTTATAAATTAAACAAACAAGAAAATATAAGTAATTAAAGATCTAATAAAATTCCTAAAATGGCTAATAACTAATTAAAAACTATTTTATTGATTTTATAAGAGTATTTCGGGTATGACAAAAATCACGTGCTCACACTATACAATGCAAAGATGAGTACTCCAAAGCTATTGAAGTTACCAATGTTCTATCGATAAGTTCTTTAAGTATATGATGAATAAAACTACAGTTGAACATAGTTATCTCAGTTGAAGAAACAATATAAAAGCCAAATTCTAAAAGGAGTTTTGACTCCATTGCAAACACATGGCTTTGATGGTTTTCCTTACTTTCTTGTTGATTGTAAGTTCTCATATATCCATCATATTAGCCAGTGATCATCTTTCTCAGCAGAGTAATTCAGAAATCTATATTGTTCACGTTGAGTCACCTGAAAATCTACATGCTTGGCACGAGTACTCATTATTATCTGATGTGTCCTCACGCATAATATATTCCTATCGACATGTCTTCAATGGTTTTGCTGCTAGATTATCACCAGATGAAGTTAAGGCATTGGAAACAAAGGATGGATTTATTTCCATAAGACCTGAAAGAGTATTGCGAGTACAAACAACTCATACTCCAAGTTTCCTTGGGTTGCACCAAAACTTAGGCTTATGGAATACGTCTAACTATGGTGAAGGTGTGATTATTGGTCTGTTGGATACTGGAATTTATCCAGAACATCCTTCGTTCTATGATGATGGAATGCCTCCTCCACCTGCCAAATGGAAGGGTAAGTGCGAGTTTAATTTCACAGCATGTAACAACAAGATCATCGGAGCAAGAGACTTTTCGGTGTTTGAAGGTGGAACACCATTAGATGAAAATGGGCATGGTACACATACTTCAAGCACTGCTGCTGGAAATTTTGTTGATGGCGCGAATGTGTTTGGAAGTGCTAATGGCACAGCCGTTGGTATTGCACCCCGCGCTCACTTGGCTATGTACAAAGTTTGCAATCCAAGTGGCCAGTGTTCCGAAAGTGACATGTTGGCTGCCATGGATGCTGCGATTGATGATGGTGTGGATGTCATATCCATTTCCATTGGTGGAATTTCTGGCCCTTTTTGGGATGACAATATTGCACTTGGTGCATTTAGTTCTATGGCGAAAGGAATTCTTGTAAGTTGCTCAGCTGGAAATGAAGGTCCATATAATGGTACCTTATCTAATGAGGCCCCTTGGATTCTTACTGTTGGTGCTAGCACGATCGATAGACAAATGAAGGCAACCGTAGCACTTGGAAATGGCGTACAATTTGATGGTGAATCAACTTACCAACCAAATGATTTCCCTCCAACATTGGTACCAATAGTTTACCCAGCACTGAACAGCAGTTATTTTGGTGCTTTCGCTTGTAGCCCAGAATCACTTACAAATGTTGAAGGAAAATTAGTGTTGTGTGGAACGGGTGACATGACAGCAATTGCAAAAGGAAAGCCAGTGAAAGATGCTGGTGCTGCTGGCATGATTCTAATGAATGAAGATATTGAAGGTTACACTATACCTGCACACGATTATGTTCTTCCTGCAACGCGCATTAGCTATGCAGATGCACAAAATCTCATAGCCTATATAAACTCGACGTCAACCCCTATGGCCAGTATTTTATTTAAGGGCACTGTAATTGGAGACAAACATGCTCCTACAGTTGCTTTCTTTTCATCTAGAGGTCCAAACAGAGCAAGTCCAGGCATACTAAAACCAGATATTATTGGCCCTGGATTCAATATCCTCGCAGCTTGGCCAACTTCCATTGAAAATAATACTCATACAAACTTGACTTTCAACATGATTTCTGGGACATCAATGGCTTGTCCTCACCTTGCTGGAATTGCAGCTTTGCTTAAAAGTGCTCATCCAGATTGGTCTCCTGCTGCTATTAAGTCCGCGATTATGACCACTGCTGATTTGGTTAATCTTGGAAACAATCCGATTGAGGATGAATTGCATTTACCAGCTAACGTCTTTGAAATTGGAGCAGGACATGTTAATCCGTCAAGAGCAAATGATCCTGGTCTAATCTATGACATCGAACCTCAGGCTTATGTGCCTTATCTATGTGGTTTAAACTACACAGATCAACAAGTTAGCGCGATCTTTCAAAAGAAGGTGAACTGCACAAATAGTATACCTGAGGCAGAGCTAAACTATCCCTCATTTTCCATCAAACTTGGATCAGAGACTCAGGAATATACAAGGGCTGTAACTAATGTTGGTGAGGCTGATTCAACTTACAATGTGGAGATTTTACCGCCTGAAGGTGTTGAGGTGACTGTGAGTCCTAGCAGTTTGTACTTTTCTGCAGTGAAGGAGAGGATGGCCTATCAAGTGACATTTACGCGTTCAGCATCTGGCACTGGCCGCAACACAAACTTTGTGCAAGGATATTTGAAATGGTCATCTGATAAGCACATTGTTCGAAGTCCCATTGCAGTTATTTTGGAGTAGTGAAAGCACCATCAGGCTTCTTCGGTATTGATCAATAAATTCTAGAGATAATTATGTATACCTCTCCTTGAGATTTGAACTTAGCTTGTACTAATATGTTTTCTTTTTGTCGTAATAGATTGGGCTATGCATTAAATATAGATTGTACTTGAAAACAAATCCATTTAACCGTAGAAATAATAATCTGAGAAAAATTAAGTGCAAGCAGTAATAGGTCAATGAATATCTCTTGATCATGTAGAGGCTCCTAATTTGACTCGTCCTAGTTAATCTCATGAACATATAGGTTATACTATGAATAATAATAATAATAATAATAATAACAACAACAACAACAACAACAACAACAACAACAACAGCAGCAGCAGCAGCACCAACATGAAAATAAAAAGATTTCACATGAAAATATATTAATATTGTAAAAATTCTTTACAGTATCAGATTACATAACTTAAATTCATATTACATGTTGTTTTTACCTCCTTCTTTAAGGGAAAAAATGCCCGATTTTTGTATGTGGCTCTATCTTTTTCTAGTCCTTTTTTTCTTTTTTTCTTAGATTTATGCCTACTAGTTTTCTTTAAACATTTTCCAAGTTTAAGTACTACTATAAGTAATTACTTCTGCTCATAAATTTAAGTTAGGAAGTCATTTTCCTCCTTTCCTCTGAAAAATATTTTATAGTAGTAACTAAACGTCATAAATGACGTATTTTCGAGAATACCGAACAGATCTAAGGTGAGTAAGGAAGAAACATTAGGATTTGTACATCAACTACATAAACACAAGTTGAGTTCTCCGTGAAGATCGAGAAAACTTGATTCTTGATTTTTACAACAAGCTTTGTTAGCAAGCAACGCTTGGTTTTCTTTCCATCAGAAATAGAGATGTTTGGCCACTAAAGAGAACTTACAGATGATTGGCCATGTGGAAAAATATGCATTTGTATGACAGTCTTCAGCCTGCAAATGATTGGTTTTGTAGAAAATAAATAGTTCCTATTCGGCTAACAACCGAGCAAAGCTCCAAATGCCTACGTCTGTGGCGTTTATTTCATAGTCCAAAGAGGGATTTTCAAATCAATCCAATTGGAACATATAAAATAAATCAGTTTCTTTCTCAAATGTCAAATATCCACTTAACTCTAATTCTTTCGACGACTTCTAAATGAAAGCAACGTTAAATGACATATTAAATACCAGAACACCATAACATTTATATATATGTGTTTGCTATACCTTCAGAAGAATGTACCATTAGCACTTATAGTTCAACATGTCTCCAACACTTTATCTGAGTGTCATTTCCATACTTTGTCTTCAATCCGTAGTTACATTTGCAAGTGAAAACAACAAAGAGATTTACATTGTACATCTAGAGTCACCTGATGAAGGTCAATTTTTCTCAAATTTTGAAGATTTGCATAATTGGCACCATTCATTTTTGCCCTCAAACACGTTAAGCTCGGAAAAATCTCCCTCCTCACGTATGGTTTACTCCTATCGCAACGTCCTAAATGGCTTTGCCGCTAGGCTAACACCAGATGAAGTAACAGCACTTCAAGAAAAGGAAGGGATCATATCAGTCCGGCCAAGAAGATTATTGCATGCGCAAACCACTCATACTACAAATTTCTTGGGGCTACACCAGAACTTAGGCTTCTGGGAAAAATCAAATTATGGGAAAGGTATGATAATTGGAGTTTTAGACAGTGGAATAATTCCTGACCATCCATCGTTCCATGACGAAGGAGTGCCCCCTCCACCTGCTAGGTGGAAGGGCAAGTGTGAATTCAACTTTACGGCGTGTAACAACAAGCTCATTGGTGCAAGGTTTTTCCAGGAATTTGGCAATGGGACGCCACTCGATGAAAATGGTCATGGAACACATTCTTCAAGCACAGCTGCTGGAAATTTCGTAAACGGGGCCAACTTTATAGGCCTGGCTAATGGCACAGCATCTGGTATGACACCACTCACATGTTGCCATGTATAAGGTCTGCAATGCTACTCTTACCTGTTCTGAAAGCGATGTATTATCCGCAATTGATGCTGCAATTGAAGATAGGGTTGATGTAATATCATTTTCCATAGGCCGAGAATCCACACATTTTTGGTCAGAGACTGTTGCGCTAGGTGGATTTGCTGCTATGCAAAAAGGCATTCTTGTCAGCTGCTCAGCTGGCAATGGAGGTCCATTACCAGGCTCTGTGTTTAATGGGGCTCCATGGCTTCTCACTGTTGGTGCAAGCACCACTGACAGAAAACTAAGAGCGACACTACGTCTTGGAGATGGCAAAGATATTGATGGTGAATCAGCCTTCCAGCCCAAAGACTTCTCTCCCAGACGCTATTACCACTGATTTTCCCTGGAACAAATGTTAGTGACCGCGCTGCTGCATTTTGCAGCGTGGAGTCACTGAAGAACATTGATGTCAAAGGAAAAATTGTGTTGTGTGTAGTTGGTGGTAAGATTGCTAGAATTGACAAGGGACATTTTGTGAAGAATGCTGGTGGTGCTGGAATGATACTCATGACTAGTGAACCACAAGGGTTCACTATCTTAGCCGATCCACATGTGCTTCCAGCAGCACATATCAGCTATGCAGATGGACTAAAGATCAAAGCTTACATGAATTCAACATCAAACCATCTGGCCACATTTTTATTTAAGGGAACCATATTTGGAGATGATCATGCTCCAGCAGTTGCTAGCTTTTCAGGCAGAGGCCCAAACTTGGCAAGTCCTGGCATCTTGAAATCTGATATTATTGGTCCTGGTGTTAACATTCTTGCTGCATGGCTAATTTCCATTGAAAACAATACCGATACGAAGTCTACTTTTAACCTTGCAACTGGCACCTCAATGTCTTGTCCTCACGTATCTGGAATAGCAACATTAGTAAAGAGTGCACACCCTGATTGGTCTCCAGCCGCTATCAAATCAGCAATCATGATGACATGATCTCATGAACCTTGGTGGCAAACCAATTGAGGATGAAAGAGGCCTTACTGCTGACTTCTTTGCCACTGGTGCAGGACATGTTAATCCATTACGAGCGTACGATCCAGGCTTAATCTATGACATTCAGCCAGAGGATTACATTCCTTACTTGTGTGGACTAAACTACTCCAGCAGAGTAGTTAGTATGTTTGTATTGAGAAAAGTGAACTGCTCATCAACCCTTCCCGAAGCAGAACTAAATTATCCTTCTTTTTCAATTGGACTTGGATTAGAAGCTCAAACATATACCAGGACTGTGGCTAATGTTGGTGCAGCTGTCTCGTCGTATACTGTGGAGATTGTGCCACCCAAAGGAGTTGATGTGAGAGTTGAACCTCTTCTCTTGAATTTCTCTGAGCTGAACCAGAAGAAAACATATCAAGTAACATTTAGCCGATCAAGTACTTCAAACATCAATGCCACTTTTGTTCAAGGATACTTGAGATGGGCTTCATCCAAGCACTTCGTTAGGAGTCCAATCGTAATTACCTTGGAATAGTGCTGAGCTAGGAAGCTTCGCATGCATCCATCAATATGAAATTTTCTTAACGATTATCGATGCAACAATAGGATATCTTACTTTCAAGTTTCAAGCCTTAGAATAATCTATATCGGCTTATATAAAATTTTACTTTATGCACTTTGAGAAGCTATTCAATTTGGCTTCAAGTTCCACATGTCCATCTTTTGTAGTTTCTCTGAATGCATATCGAAATCAGTATCTTTTCTTAAGCTTTAACGAAATGCTGTAAAAAGCTTTACATAACCAAAGGACAATTACTACATGTAGCTCTCTATAAGAAGTGTAAATATGTAACCTTAAAATAATTAAAACGGTCCATGGATATGTGACTAATACTATCCTTTAAAAGTGAACCGAAGTGCACGAATAGCCGCTTTTAGGACTGCTATTTAAAGCTTAGCCGAAACATAGAGTATTTTAAATTTAACCATCTTGGAATCAAATTTCAGCACTTGGGACCTGCTGGTCTAAAGTTGAATTGCCAAAATCAAACTCCAATTCCCACCAATCCAACATGTTACGCGTAAGATTAAGTTTTGCGAACTTTTAAGCATATTCTACCTATTTTTTCCCGCACAAATCACATAATTTTTTATCAACTTAATCTCACTGGCATATCGTAAATAAAATTAAAAAAAAAAAAAAAGCACTAATCTCAACTCACATAAAAATTTAAATCAATATGATGTATGGATAGTGGTGGGGGGACATGAAATCTTAACCCAATCTCAATTAAAGGTAGATCGTGATAAAAAAAAATTGGTGAAAATTGCAAAGAGAAATTACATAACAGAGCAACATATGAACTTATGATTCTGCACAAAAGAATAACAGTGCAAATCCGAAAAAGTAACATGGCCAGCAAAGAAGTAAAATCTAGTACATGCTTCACTCTTCGTTTTTTTTTTTTTTTTGGTTTACGCACATATATCAGCTAGAAAAGCAAACATCCTAGAGGATAATTGGTAAAGAGTGCAACACTGTTAACAGTAATTTGTCTATCATATAGGAGTAATCCCTCTAATGCTTCTTAATTTCTGCACAAGATTCCAAATTCCTTCCTTGAAAATGAGCAAACTACAAATTAATATTTTACTTTTAACATTTAGCAGAGAATTGGTCCTTGGGTTTATTTCCATCAGAAGTAGATCCCTCCTGCAACAGTCTTCAGCCTGCAAATGATTGGTTAATTCCCCAATTAAATATGTGAGATAAAGCCAAAAAGATTTTTTAATTCCAATAACAACCAAAGCAAGCTCCAAATGGGCTTGTCTTAGGCTTTCATTTCTTTGCTCAAACAGAGATTGCATTTCAAGCCAATTGGACAATGCAGAACCAATCAATTCCTTCTCACAACTCCAGTGTAACTCAAATTCTTTCGATTACTTCAATACTGAAGACACTGTTAAAGAAATTATATCAAAAGCTACCAGAAGAAATTAGCACTATATATATTAGGCTTACAAGAAATGTGGCTCATTAATTAGCATTGATCAACATGGCTTTGACACTTTTTGTAAATGCCATCTTTACTCTTAGTCTTTGTTCTTCAGTCATACATGCAAGTAATACCAATCAGCAGGGCAACTCAGAGATTTACATAGTCCATCTTGAGTCTTTTCATAGCCAACTTTTCTCTGACTTGGATAATTTACAAAAGTGGCACCATTCTTTTCTGCCCCCAAAGAAAACAAGCCTAAATGATTCCTCATCCTCGCGCATAGTTTACTCTTATCGCAATGTCCTTAAATGATTATTGGACTTTTAGACACTGGGATAACACCTGATCATCCATTGTTCCATGACAAAGGAGTGCCTCCTCCACCCGCTAAGTGGAAGGGCAAGTGTGAGTTCAACTTTACGGCCTGCAACAACAAGCTCATTTGGAGCAAGATATTTCCAGGAGTTTGGAAATAGGACGCCATTGGATGAGAATGGACATGGCACACATGTTTCAAGCACAGCTGCTGGAAACTTTGTCTATGGTGCCAATGTTTTTGACCTTGCTAATGGAACGGCTTCAGGCGTGGCGCCCCTTGCTCATGTTGCCATGTAAAGTCTGATGCTAGCGCTACTTGTTCTGAGAGTGACACAATTGCTGCTATGGATGCTGCAATCGAAGATGGTGTTGATGTAATTTCAATTTCCATTGATGACATCTCTAGACCTCTCTGGGGGGACTCTATTGCACTCAGTTCATTTGCTGCAATTCAAAATGACATCCTTGTGAGCACCACAGCTGGTAATACAGGTCCAAAACATGGCACAGTAGCAAATGGAGCTCCATGGCTTCTCACTGTTGGTGCTAGCACCACCGATAGAAAATTAAGGGCAACCGTACTGCTAGGAAACGGCGAAGAAATTGATGGTGAATCAGCTTTCCGACCTGAAGATTTCTCTCAAACTCGGCTGCCATTAGTTTACCCTGGAACAAGTGCTAGTGATTCGATGGCCCCATTTTGCAGTGCCGAATCTTTGAAAAATATTGATGTGAAAGGAAAGATAGTTTTTTGTGAAGCTGGTGATGGGATAACAATACTTGATATAGGACATTTTGTGAAGGATGCTGGGGGTGCTGGAATGATACTCATGAATGAGGAGCCACAGGGCTTCACTCCAGTAACTGACCCTCACGTTCTTCCAGCAGCGCATATCAGTTTTACTGATGGCCTTAAAATCAAAGCCTATATAAATTCAACATCAACCCCTGTGGCTTCATTTTTGTTTAAAGGAACTATATTTGGAGATGATCATGCTCCAGCAGTTGCAGCCTTTTCATCTAGAGGTCCTTTTCCGGAAAGCCCTGGCATATTGAAACCTGACATTATTGGTCCTGGTATTAGCATCCTTGCAGCATGGCCAACATCCGTGGAGAACAATACCAACACGAAGTCTACCTTTAACACACTTTCTGGCACATCAATGTCCTGTCCTCACCTTTCAGGAGTTGTGACATTAATCAAGAGTGCAGATCCAGAAAGGTCTCCAGCTGCTATCAAGTCTCCAATCATGACAACTGCTGATCTTACGAACCTTGGCAATAATCCCATTGAAGATGAAAGGGGCCTCCGTGCTGACTTCTTTGCTACTGGTGCAGGCCACGTTAACCCATTAAGAGCAAATGATCCGGGGCTGATCTATGACATCCAACCAAATGATTATATACCTTATTTATGTGGGTTGTACCCAGGTAGAGCTGTTAGTTTGATTGTTTTAAAAGAAGTAAATTGCTCATCAACCATCCCTGAAGCAGAACTTAACTATCCATCCTTTTCAATTTAACTTGGATCTGATTTTCAAGTATACACAAGGACTGTGACCAATGTGGGCGAGCCCCTCTCATCTTATACTCTGCAGATTGTGCCACCCCAAGGAGTTGATGTGAAAGTTGAGCCTTCCACCTTGCACTTCCCGGAGATTTACCAGAAGAGTACATATCAAGTAACCTTTAACCGATCAATTTCAAGCATTAATCCATCTTTGTTGAAGGATTTTTGAAATGGAGCTCATCCAAGCTCTTTGTTAGGAGTCCAATAGTAGTTACCTTGGAACCATGAAGAAGCTATACAACCAACTCTAAGAGCTCTATTCACACTACTCTACAAAGAAACAGTAATTTCTGGATTTCAAGACCATAGGACAAGTGATAAATTTATTTTCTGTATTCCAATAGTTCAATAGTTGTGTTTTAAGTATCTTCAAAAGTTCAATGTCGAACTGGAAATAAGTTGCATTGTCTTAACTCCACAGATAACTCCATAATAAATGCTCTGGAAATAAGTTGCATTGTCTTAACTCCACAGATAACTCCATAATAAATGCTCCAACAACAGCCGTCCAAAACACCAGGAGCATATCCTTCAACTAGGTTCTTTTTTATCTCACTACACAAACATCATTAAGAATAATCTTTAACAATTTGACAAGGATGAACTATTCTTTAATGATGAATAAATGGGAATGGTGATTGACAAGAACTGAAAATGTCACTATAATCAAGCTTCTGAAACGCATAGACCTGTTCAACACACACACAGTAGAACTAGTATGGCATACTGACTTTGTAATTTTCAAATAATGAAGTTCTAAAGTGAGGTTAGTCTAGTTAATTCTAACACAAAGGTTGTGAACTATCACGAACTAGTATAATGATTATCTTGTAAAAAAATTTACAAATTACAGTAACTCACAAACTACTAGGAGATAGACTTGAAACAACAATGTAGGCACTTGTATGGCTGAACTAGACATATCAAGATTGCACGCTTGAAATGATGAGGCAAGTGCTGGCTACTTTTGTTATCTGGGTCCTGAAAGCTCAATTGGTTCAATGGTAAATGAGGATTCTTCATGGATGTCGCTAAAATTCCTAGAGAAGCTGAAAGCTCTTGTTTCGCATATGTTTCTTCCACCTTGTGATTCGTCTACATGCCCCATTTGTCCCGTAATATCTTCCAGGATTCTCAAAACCTCTGACATCTTAGGCCGATTATTGGGGTTAGATTGAGTGCACTGTAGAGCCACTTCAACTGTTTTCTCTAGCTCCTCTGTATTAAAACATCCTTTTAGATCCCTATCCACAAGCATTTCCACTTTCTTTTCCTCAAATAAATTCCGGCCCTGCAAATTCGACAGGTAGTCAGAATGAGTAATTAGTAAATATGACAGTCAAATACCCGAATAAGGTTTTCCATAAGCCCAACAGATCATGTACCAGATTATAAAGTCAGCATAAAAAACAAAGTTATCAAATAATGTTTTATAATTTTAGAATTGTTTCTCTCATGAGATGCGGAGCAACTTCCGCGTCTGACAATAGCTATTGTGTCAATTTTAGTGAAAATTTCAAGTCAAATAATGGCTTTGATTATGACCCAAACAAAATACTGCAGGAAGATTAGCTATTAACTCGTCAATCAAATAGAAGTTACAAAATTATACACACACATATATAAAGCTGCAAATAGTACGAGGGCTAGAAGCTACACACCCGGTCAAGAATAGTTCCTTTCTGACCCTGACCATTTCCTGCATCTAATGACTTGAGCCCTGTAATGAGTTCCAAAAGTAGTATTCCATATCCAAAGACATCTGTCTTCTCAGATGATTGGCCAGTTGATAGATATTCTGGGGCTATATGACCTATAGTACCACGAACTGCTGTTGTAACATGCGAATCTCTATAGTCTAAAAGCTTCGCGAGACCAAAATCACCAACAACAGCTTCAAAGCTTTCATCAAGAAGAATATTAGCCGCCTTAACATCCCTGTGAATTATTTTAGGATTACACTGTTCATGCAAATACAGAAGCCCTCTGGCAGCTCCAAGGGCTATATGCATGCGCTTGCTCCAATCCAAAAATGGTGCATCCCGACCATTGTCTAGTAGAGAATCAAATCTTATGTGAGAACAGAGCAAAAGATGACATAATCACTGCATCAAGTGATCCATTTACATCCCAATACAAATTCCAATTTGATTTTGATTTCATATACCTAAAAATTGACTATAAATTTGGCCATGTTAAATATTAATGACAAGGCAGCTGTTACCTTACCACTAAAAAACAAATCATTTCATTCATGGATGTAGTATGGGTTTGACGCGTAGTTGATTGATTTATTGATATATTGATGTCATTCCACTTACAAGAAACATTGACAATATATCTCCAACTTAAACTAATCAATCAGAAGTCGATTTCATTATAGGAGTCCTGGGTTTTAGGCATAGAACAGTAAGAACATTGCACAAAGTCCTCGATTTCCATAAATCATGACCTTTCGAGAATTTTAGTAATTGAAATTCACTGGTGAACCTGATCAATTTTAGAAAACAATTGTAACAAGATGAAAGCATTAGTTCAAGAAACTCCAAGTAAATATACACCAAAGCAAACCTCTCAAGCAATCAGCAACACTCCCATTTGCCATATAAGGGTAAATAAGTAATCTTTCCTCTGCAGTCATAGAGAATCCATACAAACGTAGAAGGTTCCGATGCACAGCCAAGCCTATCATCTCAACTTCTGTTTGGAACTGCACTTCTCCAGTGAAATTTGGATCTCTCAATCTTTTGACAGCCACTATTGTCCTATTGGGAAGGTATCCCTTGTAGACTACTCCAAATCCACCTTGTCCTAGTATATTTTTAGAGCTGAAATTTCCAGTGGCAATTTGCAATTCACGGAATGAAAACCTCTTCAGGTGGCCAATGGCAAATTCGCAATCGTGTTGCACTGCAGATCGAAAGATCAGAGACTCATAATGTATCTAGAGTTAATGTGCAGGAGATCAGAGATGTGTTTCTAATCTTGTAGTTACCATATCCTGTGAGGACACGAGACCTGTACCAATGCACCCAACAAACAAGCAACATGACCGTAACTATGAATGTGCAACTGACCCCAATGATAACAGAAACAACCCACCGACGATGATTGCTAATCATCCTGTCTGAACTCATTTCTGCATGGTAAAAAAATAGAGTTTGGTCAAAACGCTTCAGCCTCAATATCATAAAAAAGTTCTGGTAAGATTTCAACAATACCATTTGCTGGTTTTGACACACCCCCACAAATTTGTGTGGGCATTGCAGAGCAAAGAAAGCTGTTTCCTGCAATACTAAGGCAATAACCAAAAATATAAGCTGGAAAAGGAGTACAAAGAAACCGGAAAGTTTGCAAGAACGACACCAAGAGGGATATAAACATAAGCATTGTAAGTAGGATACAAAACTTTTATGACATCAGACATTATATCAAGTCAAATATTTTGCTTGACTTCGGCAAATAAAATAACATCGTGGAGGTTCTGCTGGACCAAGCACAAGATAATACTTCAAATGATAAGAAATGAAACATTACTTTCAGGTCCATAAGCTATCAAGAAGTGACTTTTTTTCTTCAGTGAACCACATACCACCACAACTAACAGTCAAAGCAATGCAAGATGACAGTTACTAAAACGTTAGAAAACTTTACTATGACAGAAAAATTATGTATGGCACTGTGTCATATGACATGCCGCAGATGCGACATCGTACCAAGCATTTATATTTCGCAGTTGAACTTACACGATCTGAATGTCTATCCAAAATCGTGAAAAGCTGGTGAACTCAGATAGAATGTCAGATGACAGCTTCCATAGCATTCTTACACTTGCAGGGAATTCGTTTCACCTTCAAAATTTTGCTTAAATTCTTAAAATGAGAAAGCTTTAGATTCAGAGGATAATGGAAGTAATAGCTGAGCGGATCTTTTTCTTCCTTTAGTGTTGCATATATCATCATCCTCATAGAAAAAGCGTAAAACTTGAATCCCTTTGATCCATCAAACTAGAGACCAGAAGGATCTTTCCAATCGACTGACCAAACTAATAACATTGAGGACCAAGCATAGAGGCAGATGGAATTATTTTGCCCTGAATCTTACCTGTAATCTTTAGCCAAAATTTTTGGAGTAGGACCACTAAGATTATTGAACGATAAGTCCCTGCACAACACCGTTCACAAGTTATTTAACTCGCATCTCGCCCTTGATTGGACAAACAAATGACATGGATGGAATACATACAAGAATGAAAGACCTGAAAGGGATGCCACAGGTTTAGGAATTAGTCCAGATAATCTGTTCCTGCTAAGCCTCCTACAAATTTGACACACCAAAGGATTACATTCAAGCCAAGTAGAAGAGAACTGTAACATATGCATGATCAAGATAGAATATTTCAAAGAGTTTAGTCCACACTCACAAGTAACTTAAACGGAACATTCGACCCAACGCCCGAGGAATTTCTCCATCAAACCGATTACCGGATAGGTCAAGGGTCAGCAGTTCAGAGAGCTTCCCAATCTCAGCAGGAATTGGACCAGATAACTGATTATTCTGCAACAACCTACAACAAAAACCAACGAATAAAATGAACTTTAACATATCATAGTAAAAGATATTTCTCAATATATCCTGTAATTAAAGCATTTAATGGTCAGTCTTAATAATATTATACTAAGTACTAATTATTTTTAATATATTGGCATATTTCCAAGAATTATTTGAGCAGCATCACATTTCCACCAAAAATAAGAAAAGAATCGGTAATTCATGTGAGATTTATTTTACTCACAGTGTCCGAAGATGAGTTAAATTCCCAATACTGGGGGAAAGTGAGCCAGATAACCCCATACTCGCCATTTCACTGCCAAGAATTAACAACCAAAGCATAAAAATCATCTCTTCACACGCACAAAAAAATGTTGACAGGATGTAACAGAAAGAGAGAACACTCACAGAGAAATAACAAAGCCTTCGGAAGAACAACCAACCATGTACCAGGTACAAGGATCCACTGAATTTATATCCCATCCATCTAACACTTGGTATTCATCTCTCATCTTACTCTTCATTGACATCAGTGTTGCCACTGCTTAACCCCCAAAAAGTTTAATTCAATAAATGTGTAAGTAAAGCTTTAATCTTTTCCACTCTAAACTATGAAAACAACCAAAATAAATGCTTATAAATAATGCTAAGCAACAAGCTTGGATTTTTCATGTGAAAACAAAAATTTGCATGTTAAGGGTACACTACAAAAGTTACCCAAAAAAATAAGAAGCTAAAGTAGAAGAGTTTACCTTCATAGTTGACACCCTTAGGTGAAAGTAGACTCATAGAAGCAGGAGTAACGGCCAACCAAAATAGAAAGATTGTGAAAATGAGTAGTACTAAAGTTACCATTTGGATCTCAAAAGCTAACTAGCCAAAAGAAAGATTTTGCTTTGCAGAACTTTCAGAAAAAGGTCCTTTTTAGCATTCATCATTGTGCAGCAGTAGCAGTGAGGTGTAGCACTATAAAATATTTCCCTCGAGCTTATAAATGGGTGATTAAAGTCCTGTTTGGTTTTTATTTAATTAAGAAGAGGGAATCCGAAGTACTAACTTACTTCGAGTTCATTGTAAGTTGTAACTATAAAAGTATACTCATCAAATTTTGTAACTATAAAACTAATCAGATTCAACTTACAATTTACACCCCTTTTTTCTTACTGTCATTAATTGTCCACTCAATAAATAGTCCCTCAACAACCCAAATTTGTAAACCCCAAGAAATCATTGGAGCAAGAAGTACTTTTAGTACCACCGAGGAGTATAGTGTATTGAAAAAACTTCTTATAAGAAATGTTCCTCCTTTAATTTGAACCTGTACGGTGTCATTCTAAATTAATCAGACCAACGAGTACAAAATATCGTCAAAGTTAAACAACAACAAAGAAGTAGCGGTTTCTTATAAAATTATACAATCAAATCTCTCTATAATAATTTCGTTTGTTTTAAATATTTTTTAATGTTATAGCGAAGTGTTGTCATAGAGAATATATATTATAACACAACATAAAAATTGATTCCGAAAAAGCTTGACTTTTATAGAGAAGTGTTATTATACAGGGATGCTGTTATAAAGAAGTCTGACTATATTTCTTAAAAAAAAAAATGGGGGGAATTAAATAAAAAATAGTACTCCCTCAAGTCCACAATAAATGAGTTTTTGACTTTTTTTTGTGGTCCAAAATATCTAATTTTTCCAAATTTCAAAAATTAATTAATTATTTTTTTCCTACATTGCCGATGAAGTAAATAGTGTTGGAGTATGTGTAGGAATATTTATTTAAAAAATAATAAAAGATAATACAGTCAATTTTATTATTAATTAAAATTAAAAATATAAATTTTTAATATGTATAAAAGCAACCAAAAAAAATATTTATTGCGGTTCAGGGGAGTACTCTTACAATGTACGCAAATTGTAATAGTAGTGATTTTAAGTGGGTGGGAACTGGGAAAAGGAGAAACTTCGAGATTTGGTGACTGTTCCCTTGTCTTCCGTAAGAGGACAGCAATAGTACATTTACTAAAAGATCAGTGTGATAGGCAACACCATAGGGATGGTTAAGCGGAGGGCATTCATTGGCTAGAGTTGATTTTAACCAATAGTCGGAGAGTTTATTGTGGGGGGAGTAAAAGCGAAGTAGCAGTGAATCATTTCATAAATGTTTTGAAAGTTTTTGCGCGGCTTTGATGTGCTCGCTAGCGGCGCTTGCTGTGTTAGTAGTTTGACTTTCACGAAATGAAACAGACAATTAGTCCAGAACCCAATAAAGACGCAAAAATTAATCGCTCCTAGTAGTAATTTAAGATAAGTTATGTGTTATATGCAAAATGCATGTTTGCTTTTATTTGCATGCTATATAAATCCCATATACCGGTAAGTATTTTTCAAAGGACGTCTCAAAGCTTTATTTTTGTTTTTATTTTTCCTATTATGTATCAACGATTTTTCCTTTTTTGTACAGTATATTTTATAAAGGAAACTTAGATTTTAAAAGAAAAAGAGGGGGGAGGAACAATCCATCCAATTATCTTGTTTTCAGCTCAATTCCTAAAAAACATTCCTCATTGCTTTCATTTACAAGGCATACCTATAACTTTTATTCCTAATTGCTTTCATGTTTACTTATATACTTGTCAGTCATGTTTCACTTTGATTAATTTTTGAAACATGTTAACCTATTAGTCAAAGCTCATGTAATTTGACATTTGAGAAGCGGAAGAGGATAGTAGCTTCTATTGAACTGGTTACTTAACTACTACTATCAATTAAGTCAAACATTTCACAGAAAGTTTCAACGCGTGACTTCAGAATTAGGACGCTTTCTACATTAAGTCTAGAAACCCATAGTAGAGAAATAGAGATCGCTTCCCCACCTTTAATCATCAGAACAAATGAGAATCGTTCAGTTGCACTTCGGACTACCACCTGGTCCGGTGGCTACCACTTTTACCAACGAGATATAGATTATAAGTGTAACATTTTTGTTAGGCTAAATTATTACTTTTTGCATAAAATTTTGGTCACAAACTCATGGCAGAAATGTTCTTACTTAAATGTATATAATGAATCCATAATAATTAACTAGTGTTATTTATACATCAGATAAATTAATAAGTACGCATCCTGAACTTCAAAAATAAATAAACAATGAGAGACTAACAGAGCACAATGAACAAAACTTCTTATACTAACGCTCTTTTTTTAACCAAGAAAGTCGTAACGAAAGTAAATGCTGAAGGAAAAGAAAAATTTGAGAAATATGAATTCTTTCAGTTTAAAGGTTTAAAGAAGAAGAGGCTGGCTAAATTTTTACACCAACTCTAGGCCAATATTGTCAACAAAAATGATGTCTATATTTTTACCATATCACAACAGAGGCAATGTAATTACCAACCTGCAAGCGCGAACAGGTCAAAATCAAAAGGCGTCAGCCACACAAAAGAAGAAATGAAAAGCAGGAAGCACTAAGAAGTAAGGCAAATATGACTAAGGCAAATCAAGAGAGGCAAATAAGATAGATATGTTCCATTAATCTTAATCACATAGAGCAACTGTAACACAATTTGCTTGCAACACTTTTCAACGTAGAAGACTGCTAAATACAAACTGAAATGAGAGAGATCAACTTAAGAAGAAAAACACTGCCCTTTCAAGTCCTGGCAATCCTTTTGGAGCCTTGCAACTTGTCCATACATGTCATTCAATTGTCCCTGGAAGCTTTCTGGTCAATTACTACTATCAAACATGTACAAAAACATATTTCCTTTTTTTTTTCTAAACTAGTTGGCTGCTAGGAGTGGGAGACTTTGAAGAGTGGAACAAAAAAGAAAATACCAGTACAGAGAACTAAAATGCACTGCAGCCCATTACTTTGTGCTCATCAACCAGGAGATGCCGCTTGTCCGGCTGGATTCCGCTTGAAGGGATGTAACTTGGATCCCTTAATATTTAGATGATCAACCAGTATACTTTTCTAAGCATATACTTCACATCATGTCACCATGGGATGCAAAAAGATGCAGGCCCATCTGCCTTTTTATATGGTCTGGTATCAACCTGTTTACGAGGTCTGGAGAGGCACCAGACAACTGAAACCAGGAAAACATAGTTGGATAAGCAATGGAGAAACTTAAAATAGGTAAGTACAGAATGCTTCACTCCAATATTAGTATAGTTATATAATATTTTAATGCCCCTCAGCTGGGATCGGGAAGAATGAAGCACGGATGGTGTAACCTTTAATTTTAAGAATAAACATGTGAAAGCTGTACCTCCTGCTTAAAATTGAAGAGAGGCGGCAATGGGCGACCATTGGGAAGGCGTGCATTTGGTTCACGGAGCTCATCAAAGAAAGGATGAGCACATGCTTCAAGCTGCAAAATGAGAAGCATATTAATTTATGAGATTTAGGAGTTCATTGTTCATTAAACAAAGAGGAACCATATGTGACTGGGAGCACTGGTAACAGGTCAGTAAACCTTATTAAAAAACAGGTCAGTAAAAAGCAACACGAGGAGATGTGGGAGCATAAAAAGGACCACAGAAATGGCCACCCCAAATGGAGGCATGCCAATCTTGCTACATATGAATTGTTGCATTAATGGATGAATCACGTCAGGAAAAAGAAACTAAATTGAACTTACTGCGGTGCAACGTAAACTTGGTGAGTACTGCAGAAGCCGAGAAGCAAGGTCAATTGCTTCAGGAGGCATCCGTTTGTGGAAAACCTGAGACCAGGCACAACATAGTAAGTTAGCAGCAAATAGATAGATATACAAGAGCAAAGAAACAACAAAGGATATATTTGCACTTTTGCCACTAACATGGTTTTGTAAGGATAAAAGAGTCATCCTGGATGGGGATTGGGGAGTTCAAATACACTAAAATCCAAACTCACTCAGTTGTGATTTTGAATATCTATTACTTTTCAAAGAAATACTTGTGATTTCCACATTTTGTTTCCTTAGTATTCAATGGATATGCTGCTTAGCAGAATGAGTACTCTTTAGGGAAGCCAATTTGATGTTATAACTGCTTCAGCACAAACTCATTAATCAAGATTAATACCCTAGTAGTAAATTATTTCTACACAAAATTATAACCAAACTCAAGAAATACCCTGTGTCTGGTTTTCGTAGGTATTAATTTTTAAAACTCTTTGACCTCTCAATTAGTAGATAAGCAAATTCTTCCAAGGATTAAAGACTTGAGATCCTTAGTTTTTTAACCAAAATGGCTGGGGAGTAATGATTAATGAAAAACTAGAAATCCATGCTTCAATTTGTAATACAGATTCGACTAGAGGATACCAAATAAATTTCAATGAATATAAACTAAAATCTTACCTCGAGGTATCTAAATGATTAAATTTCACAAATTTCATCGACAAGCCAGCACCTATGTACTTTTGGAGAATGCTTAAACAAACTGGATGCTCCAAAGGTTTTTTTTTTTTTTTTTTTTTTTTT
>MCJB01009433.1:51504-77378 GCA_002018475.1 Nicotiana obtusifolia | reverse complement strand
GGTCCTGCCGTCCCCCCTGCCCGCACCATCCATAACGTAGAAACCAGGGGGGATTATCAATTAAAACAAAGACACCCTTGACAACTTGCTTAAGTTTCAGAACAAATTTAGCTGGAATGAGCTATGCTTCAAACAACAAGCTGTTGCTCCACTAGGTAAGACTTGAATCAGGTGAAAGCATACCTTATGCCAAGGGTGTGCTTTGATTTGTGGAAACCTGAAATCAGTATAGTTCGGATTCATACAGCGAATTTCCTCCCTTGTCGGTGTTCCAAGTACCTGTAAGAAGAAGCAAATGAAACCACATTCCGCTAAACATTTGCATGAGTTCACAGGAATTAATTACACGGCACCTTGATTATCTCAACAAGCTGGTCCACAGCATTTTCTCCGGGGAACAATGGCTGCAAAAAGATAATTGGAAAAAATGTATAGAAATTGGAATAGTGCACCATAAGAGACTGAAAAGATTCCTCGGACTAGATATAAGCAATAGAAGTCTAAATCACTACAAACCTGGCCCAGAAGAAGCTCGGCAAGGACACAGCCAGCTGACCAGATATCAATTGAAGTAGTATACTCTGTTGCACCAAATATGAGTTCAGGAGCCCGATAAAACCGTGAGCAGATGTATGAGATGTTGGCTTCTCCTTTCACCTGAAAAAAATTGTACTTCCGTAATTAGATAAACCAACCACAACCTCAAAATCGAGTAATTCTCAGACAAAGTCGACGAGCTTTCTGAAAATACTAGTCTATGCCATAAGCTTACAAAAGCTAATTAGAAGTAATGAATTCATACAGTCAGTGAGAACGTAGCTAATGCTCCGTTTTGAGCTACTGAAAAGGTGACAAAGCCATCAAAGGTATTTCTGGACAGGAATATAGGATTACTCATGTGATTATAGCCCCCATTCTACCACTCCAAAGAAGAAGAGAAAAAACCACCTTCTCAAGTCAAAATTATTATCAACCAAATCTGAATTAACAGTGCGTGGTCCTCTCACCAAGACAAGGAACAAATTCATACATCTTTAATAAGAATGAGAATAGCTACAGAATTAAACTCTTACAATTTACACTTACCAACACTTTTGCGCTTCCAAAATCACAGATCTTTACTTGGTGAGTAAGAGGGTCTACCTACGAAAGCAAACAATGAAATAAGGAGATGAATGGACCATAATTTGCTAGACAAATTTAGCAGCTAGAAAGATGCATTACCAAAACATTCTGAGGCTTCAAGTCCCTATGGCATACGCCAGCAACAGTATGCATGTAAGCCAGCCCTCTAAATACCTGAACACGTATAAATCAGTATGGCTCAAACTTAGGTACCACTTAGTATTGCTCAAAACTTAGGAAACAAAAGTACCACTCAGGAAAGAATTTCACTCACTTGATATGTGTAAAGCTTAACATAGATGAGCGGCATTCTCTGGTTCATATTGCTATAATGCTTTAGCACTCTATACATAGTTTCCGGAACATATTCCATGACTAAATTGAGAAAAAGCTCATCTTTGCTTGTAGTTGAATAGAAGCAATGCTTTAGGCAAACAACATTTGGGTGATCCAAAGTGCGCATAAGCTGCAGCTCACGATTCTTGTATCTACGGTCTTGCAAAACCTTCTTTATAGCCACAGTCTCCCCATTTTCCAGGCATTTTGCCTTCATAAGAGACGCATCATTCAAACAAAAAGTTTTTCAAAAAAAAAAAAAAAAAGATTAACAAAACTAAAAGATACATATTCACTTACCTGAAAGACAATTCCAAATGATCCAGTCCCCACAACACGTTCAGCCATGTAACTGACTGTCTGCTCCAAATTATAATGGAAGTCAAACAGATGTTCAATTTTAAGAAATAAGGTTACACATGCTCATGATTGGATATGAGAAATGCAAATATGGAATAGAAAATAAAAAGGGTATATTATTCGCATCCATCATTTATATAGTGTATAATGCCAGAATTATTTTAATCATTTTTCTAGTGAAGAAGCATTACATATCAAAAAGACAAGAACTATGTCTAACTAATAAATTATGATTCTGATAAAGACATATCTTCTACCTGCTTTGGCTCGCCATTCTTGCCCCCAATGGTTGTGGAAATTATATGACCAGTGACTGCATCATTCCCATCCATGACAGGAGCAGACATCTCCTACAGTACACATCAAAGATATCTCAGACCAGCATTTTCAATAACTAAGACACAACATATTAAACAAAAAAAGGGAAGACTACAAACCACCGAAACTTTATCATGGGGGCAAAAAGAAGCAAACAAACTTAGTACTATCATTCAGAAGCACTATGATAAAAAGCTTGGCAACTGTTAACAGATATTCTTTTGACTAGATATATTTTGTAAGATCAAAACTCAAGTATCTGATAAGGAAAAAGACATAAGCTAAGTGAAATAGGAAGGCTCGATCAAATACCTAATAGCAACAGATCTATAGAAAGCTAAAATCAGATCTATACCAACAAGAACAACAACAACTACTACGTCTTAGTCCAAGCAAAGTGGAGTCGGCTATATAAACCATGTTACTCCAATAAACTCATCTAAGATCAGATCTTTACCAACACATCCAAATAGATCAAAGACATTTACTATCACAGAAGAATTCTCCAAAAACAAAATCCCCATCAGGATAAAATAAAAGAACAACACCAGATCCTGAACAAATAAAGCATCCTGAACATGAAAAAATCAAATAATTGCCACTGAACCAAAAGGGTCCAAATTGTTACTTAATTTTAAGGTCCAGGGATACTAGACAAACAATTTCCTTTATTTCAGAATAAGATGAGCAAGAGCACGCAACAAAGAACCATTATCTTACTTTTAAAATCCCAGAACCTTTCTCAAGTAGAAACCAAAACTAAACCCAGATTTGCACTTAATAATAAATAAATAAATAAAAAGGAAAAAGATTTGCATAGTGCTACTACCTGAACTCAGATTGGCTAAAAAGAAAAGATCTTCACATAATACACACTGATTTCCAAGAATCAAGAAATCTCCAATAATACACAGTATTGTTTCCCAAAATGAATACAGCTGTAACAAGTAAAGAAATGAACTTTTTCTGTAAACAAGAAAAACCCACAAAGCAAAATCCATACCTTATCATCAGCCATAATTTGTCCAGCTCAAATTCAAAGAAAAATTGGAGGAGGAAAAAGAAGAAAAAGAATTTTTCTTGAGTTTTTTCTGCTTTGTTTAAGGTTCAAACATCATAATTGTCGGTTAGGTGTAGACAGAGAGAGAGAGAGAGAGAGAGAGAGAGGGAAAAAGGACCCATGAAGTAAAACAGCCATGTGAATCCAGCTATTCCTTTTCTTCTTCATTTTTCTTTCTGTCTCTCTCCTATTTCTTGTCTTTGAGAATTTTGGTTTTAGCCCTTAGAGTTCTAAGTAATTGCGAATTTTCTCAATTATAATTTGTGAAAATTTGGAGAAGAAAAAGATGAGTAGTGGGGTCACTGGAGGTGGACTGGAAAGCCGAATTTGACTCGCAAAACTAAGATCCCGACACACTAATGTTCAGCTTAATGGCCTACTCAAAGACTCACTCACTTTATCTTTAGAGAGAGGTGCTAAACTACCACACTAATGTGGTACTGTGGCAACAGGGTAAAATTACATCAACGACCTCCTATTTATTTAGTCCTACAATTTTCTCTCCAAAACAGAATATTAAATATGAAGATGTTCTTCCTATTCCTGAGCATTGAGCTGCGTGAAATTATTTATGTTCACATACGGAAAAAGCTAAAAAGTCTTTACATCATATTGTATTTTCATTGCATTTTACGTATATAGCAAATTATTGTGTTTCTTTAACAAAAATACGATATACGATTTAGTAGGAGGAAGAAAATTTAAATTCACCAGATTTGGTAGTATCAATACTTCCTTCTTATCAAACCAAGTCAAAGTGCACACTTTCTCCTTATCTAAAAATGTGATTCAAACCAAGAAAATTTGGCGGTGCAAGAAAATATGAATTCAAATAAACATAAAACAAATACAACAACTATGAATATGAACCAAGATAATAAGTTTGATCGAGTTAAGGACGAGTTGTACAGATCCTTAGGGATGATATCGGACGATAATTTGTTGAATGAATATGAATTGGTCGATGTTGATTCTCACGGCAGTTTCAACAATGTTGTGCACTTAAATAATGATGATGAAAAACCCAATGGAGAATATTATGGAGAAGTTGACGATGACGAGGAGTAGCTTTTAGGAAATGAGTTAGAGTTATATGATATTGATCAGGAAATAGAGAATGATTTCACTGAAGATGATGTGGTTGTAGGTCCAATCTCCGGAATGCGAGTTAGAGATAAAGATTCTTTGTTGCATTCTAAAAGAACATGCATATTGAAAGGATTCTCCGTCGTCAAAAGAAATTCCAACAAGAAGGGTAGTGACACTGCCAAATACATAACTTACTGTTGTGATAGGGCTAGGATTCGCAAAACCAAGTTTACCACCAAGAGTAACAATTGTAAAGCTAGGCTCGCTGCTGTTTTGGATGATTCTGATTGTTGGTGCGTCTCTAAGGTCGTTAACGATCATAATCATGATTTGCTCCCTTCCATATCGCGCCTGATTGCTGGACATACGTCGGTTTGTGATTCTTTGAAGAGGGATCTTGTAGCTCACGATCGATCTGGCATTAGACCCACCAAGAATATTAGACTTGCTGAGGTTCAACGTGGTGGACCGCAAAATTTGAGTTGCACTCCAAAAGATTGTAGAAATTTTATTTTAAAGAGTAGGAATTTTGAAATGCAAGAAGGGGACACACAGTCATTGCTCAACTTTTTTCGTGAAATGCATGTAAAGGATATGGAGTTTTTTTATTCAATAGATGTTGATAATATTGGTAGGCTGCGAAATGTGGTATGGGTACATTCACACTGTAAGGCGGCGTATGAGCAATTCCATGATGCGATATGCTTTGATATGACGTACCTTGTGAATCGATATAATATGCCATGTACTACATTTGTTGGCATCAATCCCCATAGACAGTCCATCTTACTGGGATGTGCCCATGTCTCATGAAGATATCGATAGTTAAAAATTGATTTTTAGAACTTGGTTTGAGGTCATGGGAAATGTCATCCATATGCTAACATAATTTACCAGTGTCCGAGCATTAAGCCAGCCATTGCTGAAGTGATGACACATACATTACATAGTATTGTATTTGACATATATTTTCAAAGTTGCCTCTTTACTTAAGTGGTGTTCGTCCTTCTAAAATTGCACGTGGAGAATTTAAATTCATCGTCCTTGATAGCATTAATGTTGGAGTTTTTGAGAGAAAATGGACAGAATATATTGCAAAGTATAATTTTCATACAAGGAATTGGTTCAACAAGCTTTACTCTGAGAAGAAAAAATGGGTTCCTGTGTACCGTTATGTGTATTTTTGGGCCGGTATGCTATCTATGCAAAGAAGTGAGGGGATGCATGCGTTCTTTGATGGATATATTACCCGTCAAAGCACCCTTAGGATGTTTGTTCACCAGTATGAGTTAGCTATTGTCACGACCCCAATTTCCCTCCGTAGGATGTTGTGACGGCACCTAGTCTTAGAGGATGTTGTGACGGCACCTAGTCTCTAAGACTAGGTAAGCCTAACAAGCATGCGGAATAATTAAAATAATAATCTAAAAGCTCAAAACGCCAGCAACTGTCTGCAACTCAAAGTATATACAACTTCCAAAACTCTGTGATTATAAGTCACAAGCTCTAGATACAATATTGCAAATATACTAAACATCACTCTCTATCAAAACATAAAGAAACAAGGAAAAGACGGGATAGAAGGGGACTCCGAGGCCTGCAGACGCAGGCAGGTGTACCTTGAAGTCTCCAAGCAGCAGCACAACACTCTAATATCGAGGCTGATAGGATGCACCTAGATCTGCACAAAAACATGTGCATAAGCGTAGTATAAGTACACCACAACGATACCCAGTAAGTGCCAAGCCTAACCTCAGTAGAGTAGTGACGAGGTCAGGTCAGGGCCCTATTGGGATTAATAAGAAATAAGGTAGAAGATATAATGATATAATAAAATCACAGGGAAGTGTAACAATAAGAATTTACGGAAGGTAATAACACGGAATCAAAGAAGACAAATATAACACGTAAGGAAGCAAGAATCTTACAAGTTAAGGAACAATAACAACAAACAATACAGCAAATAGAGGAAATCAATAGGGGCACTCTCGAGGTACCGCCTCGTAGTCCCAAAAGTAAATATCTCACAATCTTTTCTTATACCACCCATGCGTATCAATTATCACAACGGCACGACAGAAACCTCGTGCCACAATAACAACCGCAGGGCAGAAACCTCGTGCCACAATAACAACCGCACGGCAGAAACCTCGTGCCACAGTAACAACCGCACGGTAGAAATCTCGTGCCACAATAACAACTGCACGGCAAAAAACCTCGTACCACAATAACAACCGCACGACAGAAACCTCGTGCCACAATAACAACCGCGGCAGAACCTCGTGCAACAACCAAACAATCACCTCAACAAAAATCACGAAAACTAAAACATAACAATTAAAACAATTATATTTCAAGGATAGCAATTTCAAGTAAAGAATCTCACAATTAAATAATGAATACGGAATCTAGGAAGCAGGTAATTCAACTAAGCATGTTGTACAAGTTGCAAATAAGAGATAAGACACATAAACATGTGAAATTAGGCTAAACATGATGACTACACATGCTAAAGTAACTCAATTAAGGAAATGAAAGGAAACTACTTAGCAAAACCGAATTTTCAATATTTAGCCCGGGTACAACACTCGTCATCTCGCGTACACGGCCTTCACATATTGCAAATTACCATAACAATACCAAATTCTAAGGGGAATTTTTCCCACACAAGGTTAGACTTACCTCAAACCTCGCTCAATCAATCAATAAGAAGGCCTTTCCCTCGACTTTCCGACTCCGAACGGCTCAAATCTAGTCAAAAATAATTACATACTATAAATATAACTATTGAAACTAATCTAAATAATGAAATTATGATTTTAGCAAGAATTGAAAAAATCGCTCCAAAAAGTCGACCCCGGCCCACTTTTCGGAACCTGACCAAAATTATAATATCTAAACACCCATTCGATATCGATTCCAACCATACAAAAATTATTCAAATCCGATCCCATTTCGCCTTTCGGAACTCAAGAATTTGGTCTAAGAATCCTACACCTTTTTCTCCAAAAATTTCAACCCAAATCCTTAATTAAATGAAGAAATCAAAGATAGATTAGTGTAAATTAATCAAAAACGAGTTAGGAACTCTTATCCCAATAATCCCTCCTAAATTCCCTCTAATTATTGCCTTAATCCGAGCTTGGAATGTTCACAAAATGAAGAAAATCACGGAACCTCGAATTTAAGGTTCTGTCCAGCCTTTTCGCTCCTGCGGAAACTTAACCGCACCTGCGGTTCCGTTTTTGCGGAAAATCCTCCGCTTCTGCAGACATGCCTCAAGGCTCCCTTTGCTTCTGCGATCCTACCTTCGCATATGCGCAATCGCAGGTGCGGAATTTCCATCGCACCGGCGCAAACTCCCCCGTTGGCCAACTCCGCTTCTGCGCCCATCACGCCGCATCTGCGACCACACAGGTACGGAAATTTCCTCGCACCTACGACCAATGCGCACCCCCATCCTAGGTTGATTCTGTGCTCCAGTGCTCACTTCTGCGAGCTCGCACCTGCGATCAAAATTACACAGGTGTGGTTGAACCAATACTGGTGCACATCAGCAATTCTCAACTCCCAACCTTGATCCGATAATCATCCGAACTTCACACGAGACCCCCTGGACCTCAACCAAATATACCAAAAAGTCCTAAAACATGACAAACTTTAGTCGAGCCTTCAAATCACATCAAACAACGCTAAAATCACAAATTGCATGTTGATTCAAGCCCAATGAACTTTGAAATTCTAATTTCCACATTCGATTCTGAAACCTATCAAATTATGTCCTATTAGTCTCAAATTTTGCACACAAGTTAGAAATGACAACATGGACCTACTTCAACTCCCGGAACCAATCCGAGCCCGGTATCCACAAAGTCCATTCTCGGTCAAACTTCTAAATTTCCAACTTTCATCATTTCAAGCCTAATTCAACTACGGACCTCCAATTCACAATACGGATGCGTTCTTAAGTCCAATATCACCTAACGGAGCTAACGGAACCATCAAAACTCCATTCCAGAATCGTCTACACATAAGTCAAACATCCGATCAATCTTTTCAACTTAAGCTTCCAATTTAGGGACTATGTATCTCATTTCACTCCGAAACCAAAAATCAAACCTCCCGGCAAGTCACGTACCCACAGTATAACATTGAGAAGGTAATAATTAGGGGGTCGGGGCTAATACACTCTAAACGACCGGCCGGGTCGTTACAGCTATAAGAGCTATGCATGAGAAAGAGTTAAGAGCGGATTACTAGTCAAAAGGCTTTCAAATTGTGTGTGAGTCATTGTTCAAGTGCGAGGAGCATGTAATTCAGTGTTATACGCGCATAGTGTATGAATTTTTCAAGACACGACTAAGGAAATTGTATCATTGTGAAGTCAGCAGCCCCTACGATCATCAAGTTGCCCCTGGTGTTGAGAAATTCATCGTTAGTGATTATTTCGTTGTACAAAAAAATGGTGAAAATCTAGTAGAGTACATTATTGAATATACACCTATCAGCGATTATTTTAGTTGCAGCTGCAAATGGTTCGAGTCTAGAGAGATACTTTGTTGCCATATACTCCAGATCTTGTCGCACAAGAAGATTGATAAAATTGATGAAAGATATATAATGACAAGGTGGAGAAGTGATGTTATTAGGCCACACTTGAATCGGTTCCATTAAGTTGGTTACCCAAACATGACTCCTGAGTACAAGACATATAGGAGCATGTAGAAGTTTTTGACATGGCTTGTGATATAGCACTGGGCACCAGCGTGAAGGTTCAATATGTTAAGCATAATTTGAAGATGATGGTGGATGATCTTCAAAACTGGGACGACGGAATGATCGTGCCAAAGACCAGGATGATTTAGATGAAATTGAAGGCACAACTCTACGAGATCCCCAGTACACTCATTCATGTGACAGGCCACGTTTGAATCGATATAGAGGAAGAATTGAATACTAATTTACAATTTCACAGCCGCATGGTGTATTTGGAGCTAGTAATGGCGGGATAACTGGTGTTAGAGGGGGTGGAAGGGTGGTGGCAGGATTAGTGGCAGTGGTATCATGGTGGTAGAGGTGGTGGTAGAAGTGGTGGACGCAGGCGTAGGAGCAATGGGCAAGGCAGAGGTACAAACATTGAGCATGATGGTCCCTTAGCTGTGAATGATGTATAATTTTGCAACTACATTTGATTTATTACTTAAACACATCATTTTTTTCTTATAGTGTTTGTTTGATTTTAACTGCAGCAAATTGACGCTACACAATCGCAATCAAGCTAGTTTGATCTCAATGCCGAGCCAGTCTTGGAATTATAATATTTGATAAAGAAAATTGCTGGAACTTGGAGTTCTCAATAGGCCTAATTGCATTGTTGTATTATTTGGTCCGGGACTTTTTGTTTTTGAAGAAATTTTGCTTGTTTTGCATAAACTTTGTTGTTTAATGATTTATGAAACTTATGCATTCTTAGTTTGTTTTAACAGTTTGATCAAAATGAATTCTCCAACGTTAATGCCTTATGAATGGCATATTAGCTACTGCATACTCGTTGCTATCTCTCCCCATGGCTCTGGATTAGTTACGTTGTATTCTAACTTCAATACTTGAAATAAAATTATTCTAACAAAGAGAGTGCATAAAGCATTTGCTCGATGCCAAAATTTTATCGTGTTGAACTCTAAAATGATGCACGATCTTAATGTAGCGATAAAGATTAAGAAGTTATTAGCGATGAAGAAACGATCTTAAAGTTCATAATAATTAACCTTTGCGATAAAGAAAGCATTTGCTAAGTTTCCCTTAACCTTTGCTGCCTGGGTTCGAAAAAAGTACCGACATTCTCTTTTTTTATCAATTCACTAATAAAAATATTAAACTATTTGTAATATTGATTCCAACCACAAATGTCGATAGACCCTCTGGTTGATCAACTCTCTAAGTTCTTTCCCTTTCATATGCTGCCAAGGTTCGAAAGCTGGCTGCAATATTTTTTTTTTTAAATTTTCTTTCCCTTATTAGTTTGTTTTCATCCGAAGAGTCTAGGTGGTTGAATTGCATTTAATATTTCGGTCTCCAAAACTTTGAATCACTAATTAATATATTTTTTCGTTATTAGTGATGACTTTTTCAATTCTTTATGATCAAATTAATTTCGATTTTCAAGAGTTTTTTTTTAATGTTTCATAGCCTTGTTCTGGGTTCTATTATATCCAAAAGACGAGGGAGACTTGTAACTTCCAGTCTTCTTCCCAGTAGTTTAGGTTTTAGTCATTTTTTTCCTTATACTAAATCTATAAAAAAAATTCTGTAAATATGAAAAAAATATAACAAGCAAAAATCACAGACAATATTTCCAGTCTTCTTAAAATAAATAAGTATAACAATAATACAAGGAAAAATAACAAACAATATTACAAGAAAATCATATTAATCCATAAATATTTTAATGACAATGGTAGAACACAGTCACTACATGACCTTAATGAAGAAATTAAAAAAGCTAAGCATTAGATGTTCCTAGCACTTCAACAACAAATATCACAGCCCTTGATGTATGCTCAACAAGTTCAAAAAGAAGAACATACCCTTTCTTCAGATTGTTATCAACAATAAATTGTTTTCACCCCTTAACGAGTGTTCTTCGAACAACACCTGTTAGATTCACAATCCACTCCTTCCCATTACATTGAAGTATTGTTTTAACCGAACTAGGAGGAAGATAGTCACATATACTCTTTGGAAGGAACTGCACAAGCATAATGGAAAGATAGGGTATAAAATTATATCATGTAAACTAAAAAAATAAAAAAAGTTAATTTACCAGATCATCGTGCTTGATGTATGATCTGGGCATGTTCATCCTAAACCATGGATAGAAATCATCTTCAATCCATCCATTAGCATTCATGTTTAGAGTATGTATTTTATTTGTAGAGTAGGAAACATATATATATATATATATATATATATATATATATATATTTCCCTCCAAATATTTTATTTGACATTTTAGTCAAAAAAATTTATCATGTTTTCCCTATAAATAAAAGAAGCGAGAATTCATTTTAGTCCTAAAAATTTAATCATGTTTTCCCTTTTATTATAATTAAGATTAACCAATAAAATATAGTCTACTGAGATTCTACAATAATATTGTAAAATATTGGCCAAGAATTTTATTGCCATGAATAACTAGTGGCTGATTCGTATGACCTTAATGAATGAAATTATATATTGGCTATTATATAAACGGTCAATATAACTATGAAGCGCAACGATATAATTAACATACGTTATATGACTACAATCATAGTAAATGGACTTATATGGTTGCTATGAATAACTAGTGGCCGATAATTATATAGACAGTCAATTCAATATAACTATGAATCACAAGAATGTATTTAACATTAGTGTAGTATATGACTACAACCTCAGTCAATGGACTTATATGATTGCTATGAATAACTAGTGGCCGATACGTATGACCTTAATGAATGAAATCATATATTGGCTATTATATAAACAGTCAATATAACTATGAATCACAAAGATGCCGTAGTATATGACTACAACCTTAGTCAATGGATTTATATGGTTACTATTAATATCTACTTATTATTATGATTTGAATTAAATAATTTAACAATTGAGGTCAAAATGAACATTACACGGGGACTATGAATAACTAGTGGCCGATACGTATGACCTTAATGAATGAAATTATATATTGGCCATTATATAGACGGTCAATTCAATATAACTATGAAGCGCAACGATGTAATCAACATAGGTTATATGACTACAACCTTAGTAAATGGACTTATATGGTTGCTATGAATAACTAGTGGCCAATACGTATAACCTTAATGAATGAAAGTATATATTGGCTATTATATAGACGGTCAATTCAATATAACTATGAATCGCAATGATGTAATTAACATTAGCATAGTATATGACTACAACCTTAGTCAATAGACTTATATGGTTGCTGTGAATAACTAGTGGCCGATACGTATGACCTTAATGAATGAAATTTTATATTGGCTATTATATAAACGGCCAATATAATTATGAATCGCAATGATGTAATTAACATTAGCATAGTATATGACTACAACCTTAATCAATGGATTTATATGGTTACTATTATTATCTACTTATTATTATGGTTTGAATTAAATAATTTAACAATTGAGGTCAAAATGAACATTACACAGGGCTATGAATAACCAGTGGCCATTACGTATGACCTTAATGAATGAAAATATATATTGGCTATTATATAAACGGTTAATATAACTATGAAGTGCAACGATGTAATTAACATAGGCTTTATGACTACAACCTTAGTAAATAGAATTATACGGTTGCTATGAATAACTAGTGGCCGATACTTATGACCTTAATGAATGAAATTATATCCTGGCTATTATATAGACGGTCAATTCAATATAACTATGAATCTCAACGATATAATTAACATAGGTTATATGACTACAACCTTAGTCAATGGACTTATATTGTTGCTATGAATAACTAGTGACCGATACATATGACCTTAATGAATGAAATTATATATTGGCTATTATATAAACAGTCAATATAACTATGAATCGCAGTGATGTAATTAACATTAGCGTAGTACATGACTACAACCTTATGGACTTATATGGTTGCTGTGAATTACTAATGGCCGATACGTATGACCTTAATAAATGAAATTATACATTGACTATTATATAAACAGTCAAATATAACTATGAATCGCAATGATGTAATTAACATTAGCGTAGTATATGACTACAACCTTAGTCAATGGATTTATATGGTTACTATTAATATATACTTATTATGGTTTGAATTAAAGAATTTAAAAATTGAGGTCAAAATGACCATTATACAAGGACTATGAATAACTAGTGGCCGGTACGTATGACCTTAATGAATGAAATTATATATTGGCTATTATATAGATGGTCGATTTGATATAACTATGAATTGCAACCATGTAATTAACATAGGTTATGTAATGACTAGACTAGTCGTTTTGAGCTCTAGCGCGTCGCTCGGCGGTTTGAGGCCTAGCTTCACTTCATGTTTTATGACTTGTAAGCTTAGTTGGAAATGAATTTAGAGAAGTTCAGAGTTGATTCGGATGGAAAATTCTAATTTCGGAAGCTTTAAGTTGGGATAATTGACTAAGGTTTGACTTTTGAGTAAACAACCTCAGAATCAGGATTTGAAGGTTCCAATAGGTTCGTATGAAGATTTCGGACTTGGGCGTGTGTTCGGGTTGAGAATCGGGTGGTCCGGAAGAATTTCGGCGCTTATTATGAAAAGTTGGCATTTTTGAAGGTTTTAGAATTTCATAAGTTTGGTTTGAAATGGATTTTGATGTTATCGATGTCCGTTTGACGTTCCGAGCCTTTGAATAGGTTCGTATTGTTATTTGTGACTTGCACACAAAGTTTGGTGTTATTCCGGAATGTTTAAGTATGAATCGGACGTGTTCATCAAAGTTTGAATGTTTGAAAGTTTAAAGAAGGTTTCGATCGTCGATTCATAATTTTGATGTTGTTTGGTATGATTCGTGTTATGTTTTGGGACCGGTTTGTGTGATTGGACGGGGTCCCGGATCCTCGGGTGTGTTTGGATGGTGTCACGCTCTTATTTGATGTTTCAACATCGTTTCTTTGGGCATAAAGGGCACTATATTGAGCAATCAACCTTTGATTTGTGAGATTAAAATATTATATCCGTATCATAATTATGAAGTCATAGCAACAAGAATCGTCGAATTTCGATGTCATATAAGAGAGTTTATGCCCATTTCCATGTCGGACAAAATTATTGGTTTTTGGTGCGAAGATTTGTTCTTCGTGAACGCGAGAGAGGTTACGCGAATGCAAAGAAGGATTTCTGGGTTGACGAAAAAATTGCTCTTCGCGAACGCGAAAATCTTCCACAAAGGCGATGAAGAAAAGTCATCTGGACAGTGTTTTAAACCGAGAATTTTAGTATTTTGGGCATATCTTGAGTTCTAGAGCTCCGTTTGAGGTGATTTTTGCAGCGTTGTTCTCGTCTCAACAAGGTGGCTAATATCTGACATTTATTTTTATGTTTCTCCATTATTATTTCCGTTGGTTATTATTTTTATCCGTGTTTGGATTGTAGAAATTGAGATTTTGAGCCCCAAAGTTGAGGAAATGGTAAATCCTTGATTTGAGGGTCGATTAATGGATGAAATTGGATGATTTTACGGATATAGACCATATGATTTATGGGTAATATTTATTTCAATACATTTCAAAATCCGGGTACGTGGGCCTGAGGGTTGACTTTATTGACTTTTTGAGTGGAGTTGAGAATTGTTATAAATAAATTAATTATGATGTTGGAGTATATTTTAATTGGTTTTCATGATTGTTTGACTAGTTCGGATAGATGGGTGAAGTGTTAGAGAGGTGTTTGAGCCGGTTATGGAACTTCGGAGCGAGGTAAGTCTCCTGTCTAACCTTGTGAGGGAGAAATTACCCGTATGTGTTATATTCTTATGTGCTACATGTTGTGGGAGCTATGCACTTATGAGGTGACGAGTGTCCGTGCGTATTCTAGACGTCCTAATTATGTCTGTGTAGACTTAGGTTCACTCCATGCTATAATTGTTCTATTTGAGTTATCTTTACTCGTTTAAATTCCTCTGTTTCGCGTTACGACTTGATACTAGACTTGCATACAATGGTAGACTCGCTATTATAGAGATGTGACGAGCTACTTGATAATCCGCGGAATAATTTGTGCTTCCCTTATGAATTTCTTTTGCATTGTGCGTACTCATCGCAAGGTTTTCCATAAAATTTATTACTCGTATGTTTATTCATGAGTGGAGTCAAGGATCCGTTAAAGCTTCTTATTCTAATGAGATCGGACCGTTCGCATCGATAGGATTATGTACTACACTCTTATGGGAGTGGGCCGTTCGCCTCGGCAGTATAATAGATGCATCTATGGTTCGTGTCATTCGACCCTCGGTAGTGCACACATTATGATGGGATTGGGTCGTTCGCCGCGGCATTTTTATAAACACTATTATGGACCGGGCCGTTCGCCTCGGCAGCGTCGTGTGTAATATTTGATAAGAAATCAGCGTATCCGTGTGTTTTTTATTCTGATTTGAGTTGTGACGACCTATCTGGTGAGGCCCATTTTATATATACTCCAGTTGAGGAGGTAACTGCTAATTGATGGCTTGAGTTTACAGTTCAAAGAAGGATCGTACCTCGTATTTATATTGGTTTATACCGTTTATTTACTCTTCCTCATACTTGTTTACTTCTTACTATACATGATTTATTAGACCACTAGTAAGTGTCGATGTCGATCCCTCATTACTACTTCTCCGGGGTTAGGCTAGATACTTACTGGGTACGCATTGATTTACGTACTCATACTACACTTCTGCACTTATTGTGCAGGTTTACATTTCTGGTGGTCTCTGGTGTAGAGGCGCAGCTATTGCGGGAACTTTACGGTGTGCTGCATTCTATATTACGATACGCAGCATACAGAGTCTCTGTCTGCAGTATTTACATTCTCCTGTCTAACTTGTATTCCAGACAGACGTTGTATTTTATTATATTTCCCAGTTGATGCTCATGCACTTATGACACCGGATTTTGGGGGTTCCTACTGGATTTTTAATATGGTGGTTCACGTATTTATTATTATTTCACCCTGGAATCTTCATTTTATACTATTTAATTAATGGTTTTATGATTTCAAGTAAAAATGAGTAATTAAGTTGATCAATTATCATTGGCTTGCCTGACGGCGGCGTTAGGCGCCATCACGACTTATAGTGGGTTTTGGGTCGTGACATCTTGGTATCATAGCTCTAGGTTCAATTGGGTATCACAAGTCATGAGCGAGTCTAGTAGACATCTGTACTTATCTTTAAGAGGCTACAATGCTGTTAGGAGCACTTTCTTTCTTGATTCCTCATCATGCGATTTGATTCCATTAAAGCTTATGCCTTCATTTTCTTCCTACTCAATCTTACGCAGCGTGGAGCACTTGTTACCAATTGGGCACCGAGGATTTGTAGTGGTACTGCAGTCACGGCAGGATGTTTCCCCCTGCGTATCCGGGCAGCTATTATCGTCGCTTTGCGGAAGGGTGTTCTGTCGTTTCAACCCAGTACCTATATTTCCTATGATTTCGGGGCTATGCATAGATTATTATGATGTTCATGCGTCGTTATCGCACAGTGTTGGTGTAATGGTAGGGTGCTTGTTCATGTGTCGAGGCAGTGAATGACTCCAAAGGAGGATTTTTCAGTGCATGGTCTAGAGGTTCGACATTTAATTCTCGCGGAGGAAAGGTAATTGGACTATAGATGTTCAGGCTCTGGTTGATGGATTAACAAGACTTGATATTTCTAAGCATGGAGAAATTCTCATTTGTGGTGTGGTGTCGTCGTCCTTGTTGGAATGCATTAAGGCCTATGGGTGTTTGGGCCTCCTTTGATTTGCCTTTGGGGCAGGGTGTTGTAGAACGGTGCCTAAGCAGCGGTTATCAAATATGGTGGTGTATGTTGTCTTGAGTCGAATCGGTGCTTCTAATGTTGATGACTCGAGGGAAATGATCTTTGAGGAGGCTTAGAGTTGGTAGCAATTTATTAGTTCAGGTGCTACAGAGAAGGATTTTGATTTGAGGCATTGGGCAGTGAAGGATGAGGAAGGACTGGGAGGTGTCTCGCGGTGGTTGAATTGCTAGCAGGTCAAGTATGAAAAACAGAGGTCGAGAAGTTTCTTAAAGGATACGGTTTAACCGAAGTGAGAGTGGCAGAGTAGCTTATGGATTCTGTGGTAGGATAGCCACGTGCCTTGAGAAAAGTTTAGAGCGATTTGGGAATTGTGGTGCACAGTGACTAGGTCCACATATCCTATTTGGGATGTTGGCTACTGTGCTGAGGAAGGTTGAATATGACAGAAATGAGTTTGCTTGGAATGAAGGGGGGTATAAAAGCTTGATTTTCGCTATGGGATACGACGTGACTTCGAGTTTGGAAATGTATTGTCGGACTTTCAGTTGATGTCAATGGGGGATGAATAGAATTTTATAGCTGGTGGAGCTAATATGTGCTCAGAAGCTTTTACTGATTTCGTAGTAGTTGTACCTAGTGCAGTGTTGTTGGAAGATGGGTATGGAATTCCACGGGTGGGCTATCTCCAGTGAGCAAGTTAGCGGTAGCGTGATTTTGATAAATTTTCTACGAGGAGTTCTACTTACTACCTTACAGAAGGTCAAATATGCGATCGTTACTGATAATTTGGGATGTTCATGAGAAGTTTAACAAGAGATTACGAGAAATGTGGCAGGTTCATGGTGCGAGATCATGGTAATTGAGAAGGAGGAATCTTTGTGGGCTCTATATTTATGTGATTGTAGTTTAAAGTTAAGTGGGAGATCCCACGCCTACGATTGGATCGCGTGGTTGTTTGCTTGTGCGGTTTCTCGTTATCGATACATTGATGGATTAATTATGACTAGGAAAAGAAAACATCAGGGGTAATTCGAGAAAAGAACTTGATGAATTTGTGCTATATTTCGCCTTATCGATTCATGTGTAGGTTTTGGGAAGACTCGGAGTTTATGCTTCTTAGGATGTGATGTGCAAGGAAAAGAATTCATCCGGTTGCTTCTTTGGGAGTGTTCATGTGCTAACAGAGCGTTGGAATTTGATTATACTCGGGACCAGGTCAGAGTGTGTGACTCCCAATAGTAGTTCTAATGGGTTCTAGGATGTAAGCGCGGTGTCTAAGGATTTTGGGTCCGTTGTGTGGTTAAGGATCGAGTTTCTGCATTGGGTATTGAGACAATTTGATCTCGTGATTTGGGTCACTGGGGATGAGTGTTGATCAAGTTCCGTTATATTTTTGAATGGAGCTATTATTATATCTAAGGCAGGTCAAGAGTAAATTGGAGGAAGTTGGTTCGGTTGGTAATGGTTTGAATCAGTATGATTGTGACAATGATCAGTTCCTTCAGCGCGTTAAGTTATACAGGTGATTGGTGGTTGTACGTGCAGGCTTGACAGCCACCATAATTTGATTGATTTGGGAGGTATTTGATTCTAATGGCCTTGTTATGTGTAAATGGATCCCCTAAGAGTTATGACAGTTTAGACCACGACTTGAGGTTTGTATTTTCTATGGTTATGGGAATTCAGTTGCGTGTTGCAATGGTTCTTCTGAAGTGAGTTGAGTGAAAGGGATTCTAGGCAATGAAGTGTTTGTTCTACTAGTAGTTCAGGGGTTATGATGAATTCTTGTACTCTCGCGTAGCAACGCAATAGGTGCAGTGAGCGGCATGTGAATTAGAAGTTGAGGATCAAGGTTGCAATTTGGTGTTGACAAGAATGTCACGAGCTCGGATGAGAAGGGAATAATTCAGATGTTCAGAGTAAGCTGGCATTTTCTTTAGTGTCACCTGAGAACGGTGTCCTGTGTAAGAGGCTTTGTGTATTGATTTACGGATTCTTGGTTGGCTTTATCGAATTAGTATGGTTGGTAGTGTGGAGGTGCAAACTTTGATACTTGGTTCGGAATGTTCTAGGAGTGTATCCCACGGGAAAAACGTAAGTGTGACATATTACTCACTTGATTCTTAAAGATTGAAACCAAGCATGAGATTATGATACTATCATTAATGTGAGAGTTTATGCCTAGAAGACGCTCTATTACTTTGGTTGTGAACTGTGGGAGTTTGTTTCGGATTGGGATGGCTGCTCGTGTGTGTCATGAATAGGGCCATTGTGGATCTGTGAAAGATTGTTGGCCCAGTATGGGATGATTAGAATTGGCTTGGGGTCTGTTAGTGGGTCTAATGTGAATGTGTGTTCTACATCAGGTCGGATGTGTTCGTTCGGCATAGCATTGCTTGCGGAGGAGTCTTCGGGCGTCGGATGTTATTCTCGTCGTCAGCTATTCCATGTAATACTCTATTGTGCCATGTGGGTTATGGGATGGCTTGATTATTTGCACATGTGTTGTGATCCCGTGTAGCTTGTGGTGTTATATGAGCAGGATAGCTCTTGAGATGCAGGTTATTTATCGTACCTTAGTTGTGCTTGGGTTTTGTAGCGTATGGCTTTATCTGTTTTCCCAGGGTTGTACTTTTGCACTTAGTGCCCTTGTGGTCGATATTCGGGTATTTCGTAGGAATAAGCATTATGGCTCGATGGGCACTTCCTTATTTATTGTTATGTGTGGATTGGGTGGAACGCCGCTACGGGTATGTTGTTTGGATCAGGTTGCACGCCGCAACAGTATCATGTTTGGATCAGGTTGCACACCACGACGATGTCATGCTTGGATCGGGTTTCACGTCGCAATAGTGAGATGTTAAGTACGGTTCCCTATACTTATTTCTGTAAATTTTGTTTCTCATTCTCCGAGAAAGGTTCATCGTATCTTTTTGGTTGTTTTATTCGTTACGTGGGCTGGGTAGTTCTTTTCCAGAGTTCGTTCTTCCTAATGCGTCATATTCGAGTTGTAGCTTGTTGGCCTGTATGAGATTTTAGCCGTTGTTTGAGGTGGCTTATTGCCCGAGTAGCTTGTACTGGGTGAGACGAGGTAATTGGACCTGAGGTCATTGCGATCAGATTTATGTAGGGTATATTAAAGAGAAAATATCATTATTCAGTTCAGAATGAGGTAATGATTCTTGTCAGGTGGAGAGACCCCCATCATTTATTTATTTGGCAGGTGGCAATGAGTTTCTACACATCTCTTTCGTCGTGACAGCATTGCGAGAGTTGGAACAGGGCTTACATGTGTCATGCGGTGTATTGCGGGCATCGGATTTGGGATATTTTAGCTATTATGGTCGGAGGATGTTATTATGGGCAGACGACTTATGTGGTGTATGGTGTGATTTCAGCATAGGTGCATGATCAGGTTTTGGTACAGTGTGTAAGGATTGATGCAGTGTTCGTATGTTAGAATCGGGTCTCGTGGAGAATTCTGGATGTTGGAATTTTGTTCTAAGGCTTGTTAGCTAAGGTTATAGGGAGGATCTTCAGTCTAGCTCGAGCTAATGTGCTCACATGGGTTGTGGTGGCACAGGCAAGTGCACGAGGTGTTAAACATTGATTTTGGACAACTTCGGAATGATGCTTGGTACGTTCAAGGAGGAACGTATGTTTAAGTAGGGGAGAATGTAACGACCCAACTGGTCGTTTTGAGCTCTAGCGCGTCGTTCGGCAGTTTGAGGCCTTGAGTAGATTCACTTCATGTTTTATGACTTGTACGCGTAGTCAAAATCGAATTTCAGTTGAGAGTTGATTCGGATGGAAAATTCTAATTTCGGAAGCTTTAAGTTTGGAGAATTGACTAAGGTTTGACTTTTGAGTAAACGTCCTCAAAATCAGGATTTGAAGGTTCTAATAGGTTTGTATGATGATTTCGGACTTGAGTGTGTGTTCGGGTTGAGTATTGGGTGGTCGGGGAGCATTTCGGCGCTTATTATGGAAAGTTGGCATTTTAAAGTGTTTTAGAATTTCATAAGTTTGGTTTGAAGTGGATTTTGATGTTATTGATGTCCGTTTGATGTTTCGAGCCTTGGAATAGGTTCTTATCGTGATTTGTGACTTGCACATAATTTGCGCGTCATTCCGGAATGTTTAAGTATGAATCAGACGCGTTCGTCGAAGTTTGAATGTTTGAAAGTTTAAATAAGGTTTCGATTGTCGATTCATGGTTTTGATATTGTTTGGTATGATTTGAGGCCTCGACTAGGTTCGTGTTATGTTTTAGGACTGGTTTGTGTGATTGGACGGGGTCTCGGGTACCACGGGAGTGTTTGGATAGTTGTTCGCTCTTATTTGATGTTTCCGCATCGTTTCTTTGGGCATAAAGGGCACTATATTGAGCAAACGACTTTTGATTTATGAGATTAAAACACTAGATCCGTATCGTAATTACGGAGTCATAGCAATAAAAATCATCGAATTCCGATGTCGTATGAGAGAATTATGCCCATTTCTGTGTCGGACAAAATTGTTGGTTTCTGGTGCGAAGCTTTGTTCTTCGCGAACACGAGAGAGGTTCCACACTCTTATTGTCATGACCTAAAATTTACCTAGTCGTGATGACACCTAACCATCCCATCAGGTAAGCCAATTAACAACTATCCAAATTAATGAGATTTTTTAAGAAAAAAATGATGATAAAACTGCCTTTGTACAAGAATTCCCAAGGACTGATAGTACAAATCATGTGCTTCTAAGATTTAGAGTTTACAAAGCTGGTATGAAATAAAGTACATCATCTGTTTGAAATATACATGAACAGATTAAAATTCTACAGCTACCAAGATTAAGAGGCAACTATGACTGGAATGCCGGTACATCTTCGAATCTAGCTCCCGTTGTGCACAACAACATCAACATCCAACATCTGCACGCAAGGTGCATAAATGTAGTATGAGTATAACCAACCCCATGTGCTTGATAAGTAACAAACCTAACCTTTGGTTAAAAGTAGTGACGAGCTGGGACAAGGGTCCGAGTCCAACTCCAATAACCAGCAACAGTTCGTAACAATATAATGAAATAATGCAAGAAAAATAACCTAGAGGTATAATGCTCATCTCGTTTACAGTTACGAAAAATAGGCATGCTTTCAAGTATATCAGTGAAAACCCAAATCTTTTACCGAAATCACCAAAATATGAGTAAGTTTGAAAACTGTAATTTTTACCAAAGCTTTCAACAGGTAAATGTTTCATTTTCAAATGGCATGAGGAAAATACATCTCTATACCTACATGTCAATATGTGTGAGAAGTCATGAATGACGTGATACCGTACAACATGAGGAAAATGCATCTCTATGCATGTACGTCAAGTGTGCATGTCGAATGCGATGCAACTCAGTGATAAAACCATATGCATACTCTCAGAGTATCAATTCACTCAGCCCTCCCATTCACTCAGTCCTCACAGTCACTCAGTCCTCATAACCACTCAGTCCTCACAGTCATTCAATCCTCCCAATCACACGGCACTCGCACTCAGTAGGTACCTGCACTCACTAGGAGTGTGTACAGACTTCGGAAGGGCTCCTTCAGCCCAAGCGCTATAACAAGCCAATCATGGCATAAATCAATAAAAACATGCTGCGGCGTGCAGCTCAATCCCAACAATATCCTCACCATCAGGCCCTCGGCCTCACTCAGTCATCAATCTCTCCAGTCTCTCGGGCTCACAATGTCATGAAAATCAGCCCAGCATGATGATGTGATATATCAATGAATGATAGCAGAGGCTGAGATATAATATGCAAATGAATGCGTATGACTGAGTATGTAATTGCAATGTTAGCAAATAACTCAACAACAGAAACGACCTCAGTGGGTGCCAACAGGATAAACATATAGTCTAGACATGATTTTTAACATGGATCAGAGCTCAATTACTCTAGCACGTAGAGATTTCATGGATACAAATTAGATTAGGTAACCACACAGTACCATAGAAATAACCGAGTCACAATTCGCACGGTGCACGCCTACATGCCCGCACCTAGCATGTGCGTCACCTCAACACCAAACACATATCATCATATATTCAGGGGTTTATACCCTCAACCCCAAGTTTAGAAGTGTTACTTACCTCGAACAAGCCAAATCCAATACCGAGTAAGCCAAGCGATACTCCAAAAATGTCATCCCTCGCGTACCGACCTCGAACGGCTCGAAACTAGCCAAAAGCGACTCAAGTACATCAAACAATGCCAAAGGAAACAAACCCAATCGGTTAAAGTCGAATCTTTAATCAAAAGCCCAAAATCAATAAAAAATCGAATCTGGGCCCGCACCTCAGAACCCGACAAAACTCACAAAATCTGACAACCCATTCAATTACGAGTCCAACCATACTAGTTTCACTCTGATCCGACTCCGAATTGATGTTCAAAACTCAAAAATTCGCTTTATGAAATGTTAGGCAAAACCCCCAATTTCCTCTTTAAAATTCATCAACCAATTGCCAAAAATAAAGATAGATTCATAAAACAAAATCAAAACCAAGTAGAGAATACTTACCCCAATCCATGGGGTGAGAATTGCTTCAAAGATCGCCTCAATCTGAGCCCCCAATCTCGAAATATGATAAAATGACCAAACCCTCGAAAATATAGGTTCTGCCCAGCACTGTTCGCACCTGAGAAGAAAATAGCCGCTTCTGCGGTGTCGCTTTTGTGACCACAAATGTGCTTCTGCAAAAACCCACTGAAATTCATCCATCGCACCTGCGGAAATATGCCCGATTATGCACACACGCAGGTGCTACCACTTCTTTTGCTGCTGCGACGCTTCGCGCTTCTGCGACCTAACCATCCGCTTCTGTGATATCACGGGTGCGGAACAAATCCCGCTTCTGCGGCCTTCACGCCCAGCTCCACAGTCTGCTTCTGCAATGGGCTGCTCGCTTCTGTGGAGTCGCTTCTGTGACCAAGCTTCCGCAGAAGTGGTTGCACCAACAACCCAAAAATTCCAGCAGCTTCAACAAGGCTTCAACCGAATCGAACCTCGTCTGAGACTCACCCGAGCCACTCGGGACCTCGTCCGAATATACCAACAAGTATCGTAATATAACACGGACTTACTCAATGTCTCAAATCGCACATAATGACATCGAAACGACGAATCGCACCTCAATTCAAACTTGAATGAACTTTGAACTGTCAACTTCCAAAACTCCCGCCGAAACAAATCAAATCAACTCGGAATGAACTCAAATTTTGCACAAAGTCCCAAATGACATAACGAAGCTATTCCAATTCCCGGAACCACAATTGGAATATGATATCCACAAAGTCAACTCCTGGTCAAACTTATGAACTTTCCAAACTTTTAAATTTCTAACTTTTGCCAATTAGTGCCAAATCCTTCTAGAAATATCCAAATGCAAATCTGAGCATACGCCCAAGTCCAAAATTACTGTCCAGACCTTACGGAGCCCTCAAAACTTCGTTCCAGGGTCAAATTCACAAAAGTCAAACTTGATCAACTCTTCCAACTTAAGCTTAAATCATGAAATTCATTCTTCCAAATCGATACCGAATAACCCGAAAACCAAAACCGACGATTCAGGTATGTCATAATACATCATACGGAGCTACTCATGCCCTCAAACTACTGAGCGAAGTGCAAATGCTCAAAATGACCGGTTGGGTCGTTACACTTATGGGAGCAGGCCGTTCGCCGGGGCAATATAATAGATGCATCTATAGTTCGTGTCGTTCGACCCTCGGTAGTGTACACATTATGATGGGATCAGGCTGTTCGCCGCGGCATTCTATAAAATACTCTTATGGACCAAGCCGTTCGCCTCGGCGGCGTCGTGTGTAATTGTCACGACCCAAATCTCCCTCCATAAATCGTCGTGACGGCACCTAGTCCCTACGGATAGGTATGCCTAGCAATTGCTTTGAAATAAAAGCAAAATTTAACAACTAAACTTCGACAGATAACTATATAACTGTAAAATGTCGCTTGACATGTACAAGTAAACCACTCGGGTATACATAATTCCCAAAACCCGGTAGTCAGGAGTCACAAGATCTAAGAATTTATTCTACTATCAGTAACTAAGAAAAATAAAGGAGAAACAACATAAAATGATAGATGGGGACTCCGAGTCTGTGGAGCTGGCAAATATATCTTGAAGTTTCCATAGCAGCAGCAAGTACTCTCAACTAATAGCGGGGCTGGTAGGAGATACTCGGGTCTGCACACAAAACATGTGTAGAAGTGTAGTATGAGTATATCACAACGGTAGACAGTTAGTGTCAAACCTAACCTCTTTAGAGCAGCGATGAGGTCAGGTCAGCGCCCTACTGATATATAATAAATAGGGCAAACGATATAGTAATATAATGAAAGATTGAGAATTTAACAACGAGAAATACAGGAAGATAACAACACAGCACATAGGGATAAACAACAGGGGCCAGAGATACCGTTTCGTAGTCCCAAAAGTAAATACTCAGTAGGGGACTCCCGAGGAACCGCCTCGTAATCCCAAAAGTAAATATGTAGCATGGGATCTCTCGAGGTACCGCCTCGTAGTCCTAAAGTAAATATGCAACTGGGGATCTCCCGAGGTACCACCTCGTAGTCCCAAAAGTATATATGCAACAGGGGATCTCCCGAGGTACCGCCTCGTAGTCCCAAAAGCAAACACACAGCTCGAAATCGATGGAAACAACAATTAACCGCAAGAAAGCTTACAGTTTAAGACTAAATACAAGTCAAGGAAAAACAAAAAATCAACTAAGATTGCTGTACAGGTTTCAAATAAACAATTAAGACACGTAGACATGCGATAATAGGCTAAACAGGATAACTACACATGCTGGTATAACTCTTTTAAGATGTAACAGGTTACTGCTTAGTAAAAACCGGATTTTTACTACAATTAGCCCGTGTACGCACTCTTCACCTCGCGTACACGACACTCACATATCACAAAGTTATCACAACAGAACCAAATCCTATGCGGTTTCCCCCCC
>MCJB01009433.1:41032-51484 GCA_002018475.1 Nicotiana obtusifolia | reverse complement strand
CCCCCCCCCCCCCACAAGGTTAGGCAAGCCACTTACCTCGAACCAAACTCAATCAATCAGTAAGAATGCCTTTTCCTCGACTTTCCGACTCCGGAGTGGCCCAAATCTAGTCAAAAGCAATTACATACTATAAATATAACTATAAGAAACTAGTCTAATAAATGAAATAAAGACTTTAGCAAGAAATTAGAAATTCGCCCCAAGAAATAGACCCGAGCCCATGTCTCGGAACGGGTAAAAGTCACAAAATATGAGCACCCACTCAACCATGAGTTCACCCATACCAAAATTACTCAAATCCGATACCAAAATCTCAGTCAAAACTCCAAAATTCGGTTGAAGAACTTTCCCACTTTTTCCCCAAATTTCTCAACCCAAAACCTTAATTAAATGATGAAATTAACGATAGATTAATGGAATATAATAAAAAATGAGTCAAGAATCATTACCCAATAGTTTCCTCTGAAAAGCCCTTGAATTATCGCCTCAATCCGAGCTCTCAAAGTCCCAAAGTGAAAATGAGATCAAACCCTTGTAATTTCCCCTTTTCTGGCCAGTGATCTCGCACCTACCGACTCTTAGTCGCACCAACGGAATTTCCATTGCAGGTGGGGGCTTGACTTAAGTCCCTTGGGTCCGCTTCTGCTAGAAAACAACCCCTCCTGCACAAGCGCACCTGCGGAGGAAATTTTGCACTTGCGACCATGCCTGCTCCTGCGCTTCCTGCCATCACAGGAGCGACATCGCTCCTACGGAGACCTTCCCGCTTCTGCGATCCCAGCGTCCCCCATTCACCACCGTACCTGCGCTCCAAAGGCCGCACCTGCGGCCACACCCATCGCAGGTGCGATCACACCAGAAGCAGTAGTGTTTCAGGAATGCGTAAGGTCCAAAATTGTTCCAAATTCAATCCGAAATCACACCCGGGGCCTCCAAGACCCCGTTCGAATATACCAACAAGTCCTAAAACATCATACAGACTTAGTTGAACCTTTAAATCACATCAAACAACAACAAAAATACGAATTTCACCACAATTCAAGCTTAATGAAATTTAAACCTTCAAACTTCTACAATCGATACCGAAACCTATCAAATCACTTCCGATTGATCCCAAATTTTGCAAACAAGTCATATTTGACATTACGGACCTACTCCAACTTTCGGAATTAGAATTCGACCCCGATATCAAAAGTCCACTCCCAGTCAAACTTCCTAAAAATCCAACTTTCGCCATTTCAAGCCTAATTCGACTACGGACCTCCAAATCATAATCCAGACACGCTCCTAAGTTCAAAAATCACCCAACAGAGCTAATAGAACCAACAGAACTCCATTCCGGAGTCGTCTACACAAAGTTCTAAATACGGTCAAATTCCTAGAACTTAAGCTTCCGTTTTAAGGATTCAGTGTCCCATTTCACTACAAAACCAAGACAAATCCTCCCGGTAAGTCACATAAGCATAAAAATGATACAGGGGAAGCAGTAATTAGGGGATCATGGCTAATACTCTAAAAACGATCGTCCGGGTTGTTACATCCTCCCCTTCTTAAAACATTCGTTCGTCCTCGAACGAGTATAGAGACATACCTGAAGTGGTGAAAAGATGAGGATAACGGCTGCGCATATCATGCTCGGTCTCCCAAGTCGCCTCCTCGACCGGCTGACCCCTCCACTGAACCTTAACGGAAGCAATGTTCTTTGACCTCAGCTTTCGAACCTGCCTGTCCAAAATGGCCACCGGCTCCTCAACATAAGATAAATCCTTGTCCAACTGGAGTGAGCTGAAATCCAACACATGAGACGGATCGTCGTGATACTTTCGGAGTATAGAAATATGAAACACTGGATGAACTTCTACTAGGCTGGGAGGCAAGGCAAGCTCATAAGCAACCTCCCCAACTCGCCGCAATACCTGCTAATAAACCTTGGGCTCAACTTGCCCTTCTTCCCAAACCTCAGAACATCCTTCATGGGCGAAACCCGGAGCAAGACCTGCTCTCCAATCATGAATGCAACATCGCGAACCCTCTGATCCCCCAAACTCTTTTGTCTAGACTGGGCTATACGAAGTCGATCCTGAATCACCTTAACCTTCTCCAGAGCATCCTGAACCAAGTCTGTACCCAATAGCCTAGCCTCGCCCGACTCGAACCAACCCACTGGAGACCGACACCTCCTACCATACAGAGCCTCATACGGTGCCATCTAAATGCTCGACTGATAACTGTTATTGTAGGAAAACTCCGCAAGTGGCAAGAACTGATCCCAAGAACCCCCAAACTCCATCACACGCACAGAGCATATCCTCTAGTATCTGAATAGTGCGCTCGGACTGTCCGTCCGTCTGAAGGTGAAATGCTGTGCTCAACTCAACCCGAGTACCCAACTCATAATGTACGGCTCTCTAGAACCGTGACGTAAACTGCGTACCCCGGTCGGAGATGATAATACCGGCATGCCATGAAGTCTGACAATCTCGCGGATATAAACTTGAGCCAGCTGCTCAGAAGAATAAGTAGTCATCATAGGAATAAAATGAGCTTACTTGGTCAGCCTATCCACAATCACCCAAACTACATCAAACTTCTTCTGAGTCCGTGGAAACCCAACAACGAAATCCATAGTGATCCTCTCCCATTTCAACTCCGGAATCTCTAGCTTCTGAAGCAAACCACCTGGACGCTGATGCTTATACTTCACCTGCTAGCAATTTAGACACTGAGCCACATACTCTACTATGTCCTTCTTCATTATCCTCCACTAATAATGCTGCCTCGAGTCCTGATACATCTTCGCGGCACCCGGATGAATGAAGTACCGCGAACTGTGAGCCTCTTGGAGAATCAGCTCCCGTAAACCATCTATATTGGGCACACATAGCCTGCCATACATCCTCAATGCATCATCATCTCCAATAGTGACCTCCTTAGTATCATCGTGCTGAACCGTGTCCTTAAGGACAACCAGATTGGGGTCATCATACTTACACGCCCTGATACGATCATAAAGAGAAGACTGAGAGACCATACAATCCAAATCTCGACTCGGCTAATAAATATCCAATCTAACAAACTGGTTGGCCAAAGCTTGAACATCCAACTCTCTGCCCGACGACTCAAGGCATTGGCCACCACATTGGCCTTCCCGGGATGGTATAGAATAGTGATATCATAATCCTTAAGCAGCTCCAACCACCTCTGTTGACGCAATTTAAGATCCTTCTATTTTGAACAGATGCTGCAAACTCTGGTGATCAGTGTAGATCTCACAAGGAACACCGTACAAATAGTGCTGGCAAATCTTTAAGGCATGAACAATAGCTGCTAACTCATGGTCGTGGACATGATAGTTCTTTTCATGCACCTTCAACTGTTTGGATGTGTAGATGATCACCCTGCCGTCCTACATCAACACCGCGCCGAGACCAATACGCGACGCATCACAATACATAGTATAAGACCCCGAACCTGTAGGCAATACCAATACTGGGGCCGTAGTCAGAGCTGTCTTGAGCTTTTGAAAGCTCTCCTCACACTCCTCTATCCACCTGAACGGAGCACCCTTCTGGGTCAGCCTGGTCTTAGGTACTGCAATAGATGAGAAACCCTCTACAAATCGACGGTAGTACCCCGCCAAACCAAGAAAACTCTGAATTTCTTTAGTTGAGGACGGTTTGGGCCAACTCTGCACTGCTTCAACCTTCTTCTGATCTACCTCTATCCCATCACTCGACACTACATGACCCAAAAATGCCACTGAATCTAGCCAAAGCTCATACTTTAAAACTTTTGCATATAATTTCTTTTTTCTCAAGGTCTAAAGCACAGTCCTCCAGTGCTGCTCATGATCCTCCCGACTCTGGGAGTACACCAGAATATCGTCAATAAACACAAAGACGAATGAGTCAAGATAGGGTCGGAACACACTGTGCATCAAGTGCATTAATGCTGCTGGGGCGTTGGTCAGCCCAAATGACATTATAAGGAACTCGTAGTGACCATACCGAGTCCTGAAAGCAGTCTTCGGGATATCTGGCTCCCAAATCTTTAACTGATGATAGCCTGAATGCAAGTCAATCTTAAAAAACAGTCTGGCACCCTGTAACTGATCAAATAGGTCATCAATACGAGGCAATGGATACCTGTTCTTCACTGTAACTTTGTTTAACTAGCGATAATCAATGCACATACGGGTAGAACCATCCTTCTTCTTTACAAAGAAGACTGGAGCACCCCAAAGTGAGGCACTAGGCCGAGTGAAGCCCTTATCAAGCAATTCCTATAACTGTTCCTTCAACTCCTTCAACTCAGGAGGAGCCATACGATATGGAGGAATAGAGATGGGCTAAGTGCCCAGCAACAAATCAATACCAAAAGTTGATATCCTTGTTGGGCGGCATGCCCGAAAGATCAGTTGGAAATACATCTGGATAATCCCTCACTACTGGAACTGACTCAACTGTTGGGGTATCAATACTGACATCTCTCACATAAGCTAAATATGCGTCACACCCCTTCTCAACCATTCATTGAGCCTTTAGAAATGAAATAACTCTGCTAGGAGTGTAATCTAAGGTACCTCTCCACTCTAACAGTGGTAATCCTGGCATAGCCAGCGTCACGGTCTTGGCGTGACAATCAAGAATAGCATAATGGGGCGACAACAAGTCCATGCCCAAAATAATATCAAAATCTACCATACTAAGCAATAATAAATCGGCTCTGGTCTCAAACCACTAAGAACAACCAAACACGACCGATACATACGGTCCATAACAATAGAATCTCCCACAGGTGTAGACATATAAACAGGAGAACTCAAAGAATCACGGGATACGCCCAAATAAGGAGCAAAATAAGATGACACATAGGAATAAGTGGATCTTGGATCAAATAAGACTGACACATCTCTATGACAGACCAGAACAATACCTGTAATGACAGAGTCAGATGCAACTGCCTTTGTACGAGCAAGAAGAGCATAATAATCGGCTGGACGATTTTTACCTGCCCGACCTCCACATCGAGCTGGCTGAGCAGGTGGAGAGGTAGCTGGTGCCGTAATCATAGCCTGGGGACCCGATGGAGCATGTGGTGCCTGAGTAGTATGTGGTGGTGCACCCTCCTAAGTCTGGGACAATCCCTCACCATATGGCGAGTGTCGCCACACTCAAAATAAGCTCTCAGAGGACATGGCTGCTGCGACTGGCTCGGGCCAAGTTGGCTGGACTGGCCGCTAAAAGCACCCCATGCAGGAGGTACACTAGACACTAGTGGTGCATAATAAGGATCCTGAGGCCTAGGAGGGGTCGGAATACCATTAGCGGCTGGAATTTCTGAATGAACTAGGTGACTTACGTAGCCTCTACCATGACGAGCTGCCGCTGGGGCACGAGTACCACTATAAGTGCCCTACTCTCGAGACCTCTTGGCCTCTCTCTCCTCTTTCTCCGGAATTAGCATACCCTCCAACCTCCTAGCAATACCCACAACCTGCTGATGTGCAATATCTATCTCTAACTCTCGGGCCATGCTAAGTTTGATACTAGGGTTGAGCCTCTCGATAAATCAACGAACCCTCTCTCGAACCGTAGCAACCAAGACGAGTGCATGCTTAGCCAAATCACTGAAGCGAATCGCATACTCTGACACAGTCATAGAACTCTAGTGCAACTGCTCAAACTTGGCGCGCCATGCATCTCCGAGACTCTGGGAAACATACTCCCTCAAGAACATATCCGGGAACGGAGTCCAAGTGGAGCGAAGCTTCCTCGGCCGGGCTACCCAACTCATAAGCGCGCCACCACTGATAAGCTGCTCCTCTAAGCTAGAACGTAGTGAAAGAAACCCCACTCGACTTCGCTACACCCATAGCACGGAGGATATGGTGACACTTCTCAAGAAAACCCTGGGCATCCTCTGACGCCAAGCCACTGAAAGCAGGTGGGTGGTACTTCTTTTACCTCTTGAGCCTGAGTTCCTCCTCCTCAGAAATTGCTGCCCTACCCTCGGGACGAACTCGGGCTACCGGCTGCACTAGAACGACCTCTGGAACCTGATCGACCTGAACCCGCTGCTCTGGGGTGTGGGCAGCTGGAATCTATGCTCCTCTCCCGGCCTGAGATATGGCAGGAGTAAGTGGAACCCTGCCTGAGCTAGAGCACCGAACATGCTCAGGAACTATGCAAGGGTCTCCTGAAGAGCTGGTGCAGTAACAGGCATCTCAGGCACCTGCGCTCCAACTGGAGCTACTGGTGGCTCCTCTGTAGCAGCTCGTGCCGGTGCTCTGGCTGCACCACGTGGATGTCCTCGGCCTCTCGTAGTTTTTGCAAGGGGCACGGGTGCCTGGTCATCTGATCCGGGTGTACGTGTCCTCACCATCTGTGAGAGAATAGAAGACAGAAGTTTAGAATTCCGAAGTCAACAATTTCGCGCGGCGTGGAATCAAAGAAGTGAAATTTTCCTAACAGTTCCATAGCCTCCCGAAGATAAGTACAAACAACTCTGTACCGATCCGCGAGACTCTACTAAACCTGCTTGTGACTCATAACACCTATGAACCTAGAGCTCTGATACCAACTTGTCATGACCCAAATCTCCCTCCATAAGTTGTCGTAATGACACCTAGTCTCTACGACTAGGTAAGCCTAGCAATTGGGAATAATTGAAATAAAAGCAAAATTTAACCACTAAACTTGACAGATAACTATATAACTGCAAAATGCCGCTCGACATGTACAAGTAAACCAACACTAGGATATATATAATTCCCAAAACCTGGTAGTCACGAGTCACAAGCTCTAAGAATTTGTTCCACTGTCTCTATACGTCATTAACTAGGAAAAATAAAGGAGAAACAACATAAAAGGATAGAGGGGGACTCCGAGGTCTACGGATGCTGGCAGATATACCTTGAAGTCTCTGTAGCAGCAGCAAGTACTCTCAGCTAATAGCGGGGCTAGTAGGAGGTACCTGAATCTGCACATAAAAAATGTGTAGAAGTGTAGTATGAGTACACTACAATGGTACCCTGTAGTGCCAAACCTAACCTTGGTAGAGTAGTGATGAGGTCAGGTAAGGGCCCTACTGGTATATAATAAATAGGGCAAACGACATAGCAATATAATGAAAGACAGAGAATTTAACAACGAGAAATACAGGAAGAAAACAACACAGTACATAGGGATAAACAACAGGAGCGCTCCCGAGATACTGTCTCGTAGTCCTAAAAGTAAATACTCAACAGGGGATCTCCCGAGGTATCGCCTTGAAGTCCCAAAAGTAAATATACAGCGGGGGATCTCCTGAGGTACCGCCTCGTAGTCCCAAACGTAACTATGCAACAAGGAATCTCCCGAGGTACCGCTTCATAGTCCCAAAAGTAAATATGTAACAGGGGATCTCCCGAGGCACCACCTCATAGTCCCAAAAGTAAACACACAGCTCGAAATCGATGGAAACAACAATTAAACGCAAGAAAGCTTACAGTTTAAGACTAAATACAAGTCAAGGAAAAATAGGAAATCAACTAAGCATGTTGTACAGGTTTGAAATAAACACTTAAGACACGTAGACATGCGATAATAGGCTAAACAGGATAACTACACGTGCTAGTATAACTCTTTTAAGATGTAACAGGTTACTGCTCAGTAAAAATTAGATTTTTACCATAATTAGCCCGTGTATGCACTCGTCACCTTGCGTACACGGCACTCACATATCACAGAATTATCACAACAGAACCATATCTTAAGGGGGTTTCCCCCACATAAGGTTAGGCAATCCACTTACCTAGAACCAAGCTCAATCAATCAGTAAAATGCCTTTTCCTCGACTTTCTGACTCTGGAGGGCCCAAACATAGCCAAAAGCAATTACATACCATAAATATAACTATAAGAAACTAGTCTAATTAATGAAATCAAGACTTTAGCAAGAAATTGGAAACTCGCCCCAAAAAATCGACCCGGGCCATGTCTTCGAATCGGGTAAAAGACACAAAATACGAACACTCATTCAACCACGAGTTCACCCATGCAAACATTACTCAAATTCGATACCAAAATCTCAATCAAAACTCCAAAATTCGGTTGAAGAACTTTCCCACTTTTTTCCCAAATTTCTCAACCCAAAACCTTAATTAACTGATGAAATTAAGGATGGATTAGTGGGATATAACCAAAAACAAGTTAAGAATCGTTACCCAATAGTATCCTATGAAAAACCCTTAAATTATCGCCTCAATCAAAGCTCTCAAAGTCCCAAAGTGAAAATGAGATCAAATCCTCGTAATTTCCCCTTTTCTGCCCAGTGATATTGCACCTGCGGACTCTTAGTCGCAGCTGCGACTCCACACCTACGGAATTTCCATCGCAGGTGCGGACTTGACTTAAGTCCCTTGGGTCCACTTTTGCGAGAAAACAATTGCACCTGCATAAGCGTACCTGCGAAGGAAATGTCGCACTTGCGACCAAGCCCGCTCATGCGCTTCTTGCCATCACAGGAGCGACCTCGCTTCTACAGAGACCTTCCCGCTTCTACGATCCTATCGTCCCCCACTCACCACCGCACCTATGCTCCAAAGGCCGCACCTGCAGCATCGCACCTGCGGCCACACCTATCGTAGGTGCGATAACACCAGAAGCAGTAGTGCTTCAACAATGCTTAAGGTCTAAAATTATTCCGGATTTAATCCGAATCACTCCTGGGGCCTCAGGGACCCCGTCCAAATATACCAACAAGTCCTAAGACATTATACGGACTTAGTCGAACCTTTAAATCACATCAAACAACAACAAAAACACGAATTGCACCCCAATTCAAGCTTAGTGAAATTTAAAACTTCAAACTTCCACATCCGATGTTGAAACCTATCAAATCACGTCCAATTGAGCCCAAATTTTGCACACAAGTCATATTTGACATTATGGACCTACTCTAACTTCCGGAATCGAAATCTGACCTCGATGGACCTACTCTAACTTCCGGTGTTTCAAGCCTAATTCAACGACGGACCTCCAAATCACAATCCGGACATGCGCTTAAGTCCAAAAATCACCCAACGAAGCTAACGGAACCGACGAAACACCATTCCAGAGTTGTCTCCACACAGTTCCAACTATGGTCAAATTCCTAGAACTTAAGCTTTCATTTTAGGGACTAAGTGTTTCATTTCACTCCAAAACCAAGAAAAAACTTTCCGGTAAGTCACATAAGCGTAAAAATGATACAGCGGAAGCAGTAATTAGGGGATCGGGCTAATACTCTCAAAACGACCGGCCGGGTCGTTACAGTAATATTTGATAAGAAATCAGCGTATTCGTATGTTTCTTTTTCTTGATTTGAGTTGTGACGACCTATCTGGTGGGATCCATTTTATATATACTCCGGTTGAGGAGGTAATTACTAATTGAGAGCTTGAGTTTACCGTTCAGAGGAGGATTGTACCTTGTATTTATATTGGTTCATACCGTTTATTTACTCTTCCTCATACTTGTTTACTTCTTACTATACATGATTTATTGGACCATTAGTAAGTGTCGATGTCGATCCCTCATCACTACTTCTCCAGGGTTAGGCTAAATATTTACTAGGTACGTGTTGATTTATGTACCCATACTACATTGCTACACTTATTGTGCATGTTTATATTTCTGGTGGTCTCTTGGGCGCAGAGACTTGCTTGATAGCGGCATTAGGCGCCATCACGACCAATAGTAAATTTTGGGTCGTGACAGGTTATATACTACAACCTTAGTCAATGGACTTATATTGTTGCTATTAATACGTAATTGCCGATACGTATGACCTTAATGAATGAAATTATATATTAGCTATTATATAGACGGTCAATATAACTATGAATCGCAACGATATAATTAATATAGGTTATATGACTACAACATTAGTCTATGGATTTATATGGTTACTACTAATATCTACTTATTATGATGGTTTGAATTAAATAATTTAACAATTGAGGTCAAAATGAAAATTACACAGGGACACTTAATTCATGAATATTTCATAATTAAATTGCTAATTAGGTCCCAAATCTAACAATTGATGTAAAAATTAACATTATAAGGGGACTAAGTATGCAAAACAATCATTTTAGTTAGGTTCCAAATCTGTATTTTATTAAACTTTATGGTCAAATATGCCTTTTGAAATGGTTTGCTGTTTATATATACACATTTACCCACACAACTCTAAAGACATAAACATACACTCTTACACAAACCCTAGAAAATCAACTATGGACTGCTCTCCCAGCTCTGCCAAACGATCCCTATCTTACTCCTCTTCTGATGATAACGAGGAAGAGCATAATCCAGCATTTGACGTGCTTACGAAATATTCATACATCAATCACGACGATCTGGTAAATGAGTTTTTTTTAATAAATAATTAAACCATTAACCTCTGGCAGTGTGGCTTTTTTAATTGG
>MCJB01009433.1:0-32269 GCA_002018475.1 Nicotiana obtusifolia | reverse complement strand
CCCCCACGTCTCGGAATCCAATAAAACTTACAAAATCCGAACACCCATTCAACCACGAGTACACCCATACAAAAATTACTCAAATTCGATACCAAAATCTCAATCAAATTCCCAAAATTCGGCCTACGAACTTTCCTGCATTTCCCCCCAATTTTTCACCCCAAATCACTAATTAAATGATGAAATCAAAGACATAAATATTGAGTTTAACCAAATTAAGTAAGAATCACTTACCCCAATCACCCATTTGAAAAGCTCTCCAAGAATCGCCTCCCACCGAGCTGCCAAAATCAAATTATGAAAATGAACTCAAAACCTCGTTTTGAAATATTTAAGTTTCTACCCAGGTGAACCTTCTTCGCGAACGCGACCCTTTTCTCGCGTTCGCGTAGCACAAACCATTCTGCCACCCAAAACCTGCTACGTGAACGCGAGGTCCTTCTCGCGAATGCAATGACGAACTGAACCCAACCTTCACGAATGCGGTTCACCACTTGCGAACGCAATGAACAAATCTTCACCTGCCTCCAGATACTCTTCGCGAACGCGGAACTCCCATCACAAACGCAAACAAGGAAACCAGACACTAGAAATCTGCAGCCTCAGCCATCTTCCAAGTCGAAATTTCCATCCGTTAACCATTCGAAATCCACCCGAGGCCCCTCGGACCTCAACCAAACCTACCAACAAGTCCTAAAATATCATACGAACTTAGTCGAGCGTTCAAATCATATCAAACAACGTTAAAATCACGAATCGCTCATCGATTTAAGCCTAATGAACTTTTGAACTTCCAACTTCTACATACGATGCCGAAACCTATCAAATCACGTTCGATTAACCTCGAATTTTGCACACACGTCAAAAATGACACCATAGACCTACTCCAACACCCGGAACCCTATTTCGAGCCTGGTAACCACAAAGTCCACTCTCGGTCAAACTTCCAAATTTTCAACTTTCGCCATTTCAAGTCTAATTCAACTACGGACATCCAAATCACAATCCGGACACACTCCTAAGTCCAAATTCACCCAACGAAGCTAACGGAACCATCAAAACTCCATTTCGAAGTCGTTTACACATAATTCAACATTCGGTCAACTTTTTCAACTTAAGCTTCCAACCTTGAGACTAAGTGTCTCAATTCATTCTGAAACCTTCCCCGACCCGAACCAACTACCCTGGCAGTCACATAACAAAAATTAAGCAGGGAATGAGCAGTAAATGGGGAAATGGTAAATGGAAAAACGGGACTACAACTCTCAAAACGACCGGCCGGATCGTTACAAGATTTTTTCCTTGGAATAATTTGCCTGAAACAGGATCGAAATGCTAAATAAGTCATAAAATTCGAACTTCATAAATAGTGAACAAAGTAAACATGAAATAATCATGGCCAACTTCATATAATACTTGATATTCAAAATGCAAAACAAAGTTACATCTCTTGCACACCAAAACTTATAGCAAACATTTTTCTAATATAGGAGAAAATAAGAAATAAAATTGACATAATTAGTTTGCAATATTTTTTGATAACTTCATCCCAATAAATATTTTCGCTAACATAGCAAATGAAATAGCACTTGCTGCATTTTCATTTGTTACCACTTCTTCACTTTCTTTAACAGCTAAGCTTGAAGATGGCTCTTCCTGTGAATAATTTGTTGTTTGAAATTTGTTGAAGGCTTCTAAGGATTCATCATAACATTGAAAATATTGAAGTAACTACCCTCGACTCCAACAATCATATTAACATACTCAGACCAACATTTGTATAATCCCGGCTTCTTACCACAAAGTACAACAAAAACCATCAATTTGAGAACTTTTTTTACCATCAATTGAATTTTCAAATTCGTTGACGCAAATATGGCCGCATCATGAGATTTGAAAGACTGGAAGATGCTACGATTATCCTCGATAACCATAGGAGAATATTCACTTCATGAGTAGTATATTCCTGGCCTTTAACCAGAAAATACAACATAAATTTTTGAAGCACTATTCTTCTTCGACTGCACCATTGTTGATTCCTAAATCTATTCACTCACACTTAGAAGAACATAGGAGAGTAAGATATGAAGAAACAATTAAGTATTAGGTTGTTTAAGTATTAGGGCTTTGAAGAGGGATAAAATATACCTTAGGATTTTGTTTTCGGCCATCCAGGGTTATTTTAATATTAGGGCTTTGAAGACCTTATTATACGAAAGATATACAAAATACACAATCAAATATATGTATATTGATGAATAAATTTAAAATATATACGCGTATACTACAAAACAAAGATGAAAAAACACGTTTATGGGAAAGAGGGTTTGCATGCTTGATATTTTCTATGTATTGGGAAGACAAAAATTCAATGGATGAGAGAGAATCAAGGAGAAAAATTCAAAACCTAACAGGAAGGTCATTTTTGGTATAAAATTAGCACAGAAACCCTAAGTTGGGTGTGATTTTACATTAACAACCCCATTTAGGCCATTGTGGCCAAAAAGAGTGTGGCAGAAAGGAATTTTCCTTTTCTTTATTCTCCTACAGCCCTACTTCTCTTTGTTTTATGTTCATTTCTTTGTACTTGATGGATATTTGAGTTATTCATATAAATATATTTAATATTTTCCTTTTATGATTATTTATTTACTTTTAATATGTTCGACTCACTTAAATCTTGTTTAAAAAAAGTTAAATGATTAAAACCTAGTTTACTTAGGGGATTGTTTGGTAAATGGGATAAAAATAATAGTCCCGAGATAAAGTTTAGTATTAACTTTATTCCATATTTGGTTTGAGGTACTAGCTAATTCCGGAATAACTTTTGTACTAAAATTGTGGAATTAGCTATCCCATATAGAATGTGGGATAACTAATCCCATGGAATATCCCACCATTGTACCAAATGAACCAATCTTTGGTCATTACCATCACACAATTATAACCATGAGCCTTCACTTAACTTCACGCCAGCCACCTCCTACTAAGAAAATGAAGCACCTGATTTGCATTGTGATATGAGTAATTAACAACCCGATCGGTCGTTTTGAGTTCTAGCGTGTCGTTCGGCGGTTTGAGACCTTGATAAGCTTCACTTCATGTATTATGACTTGTACGCGTGGTCGTGGTTGAATTTCGGGAAATTCAGAGTTGATTCGAATGAAAAATTCTAATTTCGGAAGCTTTAAGTTGGAAGAATTGACTAAGGTTTGAATTTTGAGTAAACGACCTTAAAATCAATATTTGAAGGTTCCAATAGGTTCGTATGATGATTTCATACTTGAGCGTATGTTCGGGTTGAGAATCGGGTTGCCCGGGGGCGTTTCAACGCTTATTATGGAAAGTTGGCATTTTGAAGGTTTTAGAATTTTCTAAGTTTGGTTTGAGGTGGACTTTGGTGTTATCGATATTCGTTTGGGGTTTTGAGCCTTGGAATATGTTCGTATCATGATTTGTGACTTGTGCGTAAAGTTTGGCGTCATTCTGGAATGTTTAAGTGTAATTCGGACGCGTTCGGCAAAGTTTGAATATTTGAATGTTTAAAGAAGGTTTCGATCGTCGATTCATAGTTTTGATGTTGTTTGGTATGATTTGAGGCCTCGAGCAGGTCCTTGTTATGTTATAAAACTGGTTGGTATGATTGGACGGGGTCCTCGGGGCCTCGGGTGTATTTTGCGATGGTTTCGGACCAAGTTTGAATGATTTGTTGTTGTTGGTTGCTGCTGTCTGGTTTTGTTCTTCGCGAACGCGAAGGGATTCACGCATTCGCGAAGAAGGATTTTTGGGGCTACTGGGATTTTCCCATCGCGAACGTGATGAAGGAGACGCAAATGCAGAGCAGAGGCTGGGGTAGCCTATGCGAACGCGACTTAGAGGTCGCAAACGTGAAGAGGAAGGGGAGTTGGGGCCTGTTAGGCGTTAAGCCTTCGCGAGCGCGGCTTGTGGCCCGCGAACGCGAGGCAGAAGGATCTAAAGGCTTCGCGAACGCGGCCAGTGGGTCGCGAACACGTAGAGTAAAATTTTGGAGGTAATTGTTTTAGCCTTCGCGATCGCGTAGGTGCTCCTGCGATCGCGATAAAGGGCGGGCCTAGGCAGAACTATTTTAAGTCGGGATATATTTTCCCTTTTAACTCATTCTCTCTTGATTTGGGTGATTTTTGGAGAGCATCAAGGGGAGATTTCCATAATCTATCGCAAGCTAAGTAATTCTCCCATAATATTGGTGAAATACATGGATTATATGTGGATTTGAACATGGAAATTAATAGAAATACCGAGATTTTGAAAGAAACCTAGAAATTATATTTTTGGATTTTGACCCCGAAATTGGACATGAAATTTTGGATAAATAATATATTTGAGTTCGTGGTGTTATGAGTAATATCTCAAAAATTTTTGAAATTCGGGCACGTGGTCCTGAGGGTTGACTTTATTAACTTTTTGAGTGAAGTTGGAAATTATTATAAATTGTTTAATTATAAACATTGGAGTATATTTTGATTGATTTGCATATTACTTGACTAGTTTCGGATTGTTTGGCTTTGAATTGAGGAGTTAGAGAGGCATTGGAGCCGTTTGTGGAACTTCGGAGCGAGGTAAGTCTCCTGCCTAACTCTGTGAGGGGAAATTTACCTCGTAGGTGTTATATTCTTATGTGCTACATGTTGTGAGAGCTACGCATGTATGAGGTGACGGGTGTCCGTGCGTATGCTAGAATTCCTAATTAGGTCCGAGTAGACTTAGGTTCACACCATGCTATAATTGTACTATTTGAGTTATCTTTGCTCGTTTAATTCCTTTATTTTGAGTTACGACTTGAGACTAGACTTGCATAGGGTGATAGAATCGTTATTTTAGAGATGTGACGAGCTACCTGATAATCCATTGAATAATTTGTGCTTCCCTTATGAATTCTCCCGCGTTACGCGTATTCATTGCTAAGTTTTCTTTATATTTCATAACTCACACGTATAATCGTGAGTGGGGGGCAAGTACCCGTTAAAGCTTCTTATTCTAGTGGAATCAGATCATTCTCTTTGGCAGGATTTAGTACCACATTCTTGTGGGAGCGGGTCATTCGCCTTGGCAGTATAATAGATGCATCTATAGTTTGTGCCTCTCGACCCTCGGCCTGTACACGTTATTGTGGGATCGGACCGTTCACCTCAGCAGTATCATATTCCTTATTGGATCGGGCCGTAGGACCTCGGCATAATTGTGCGTTATATCGCTAGCAGTTCGAATATCCATGAGATTTTCCTTCCACTGATGCGTTGCATTTCATATGGTATTTCTTATTCATTTGATAGTAGCACTTGATATTTTTCTGAGTTGTTGAGATAGGATACGAGATTGAGAAGTTTATATCGTTAAAAGAAATTTTGAAAGATTATGCTGGTTACCGTTTCATCCTACTATTACTGTTGTGCTTCATATCTGTTTAGGATTTGGCATACTGCTTTATTGGTCCTCTAGTAAGTATCGGCGTCGATCCCTCGTTACTATTTCTCTGGGGTTAGGCTAGATACTTACTGGGTATGCGTTGATTTACGTACTCATGCTACACTTATTGTGCATGTATATATATATATATATATGTCTCGTGGTCTTTTGGGTGCAAGGGCGCGACTGTTGCGGGGACTTACGGTGAGCTGCATTCAATGTTGCGATCCGCAGCATATAGAGTCTTCATTAGAGTTATTTATATTCTCCTGTCTAACTTGTATTCCTGATTGATGTTGTATTATTATTGTACTCCTTAGTAGATGTTCATGCACTTGTGACATCGTGTTTTGGGAGTTCCTACTGGATGTTCATTATTGTAGTCCACGTAATTATTATCATTTCACCTTGTAATTTATATTTTATACGGAAGTTGAAAATAAAAATCACAGGTTTTCTACGAGTACCAGGCATTATTTAATGGGATTCGCTTATATTTTATACGGAAGTTGAAAATAAAAATCACAGGTTTTCTACGAGTACCAGACATTATTTAATGGGATTCGTTTATATTTTATACAGAAGTTGAAAATAAAATCACAGGTTTTCTACGAGTACCAGAATTATTTAATGGGATTCGTGATTCCAAAAATAATAAAATGAGTAACTAAGTTGATTAAGCACAGTTGGCTTGCCTGACGGCGGCGTTAGGCGCCATTACACCTATAGTGGATTTTGGGTTGTGACAGCTTGGTATCAGAGCTCTAGGTTCACGTTGGTCTCACGAGTCATGTGCGGGTCTAGTAGAGTCTTGTGGATCGGTACGGAGACGTCTGTACTTATCTTCGAGAGGCTACAGGGTAGTTAGGAGCACTTTCCTTCTCGATTCCTCGTTGTGCGATTTGATTCCATCGAGGCTTATGCCTTCATTACCTTCCTACTCACTCTTATATGATGTTGAGCACTTGTTATCAACGCGGCATCAAAAAGTTGCAGTGGTACTACAGATGTAGTGTATGACGTATCTCTCTGCATATTCAAACGAGCTATTGTCGTTGTCCTAGGGAAGGGTGTTTTGTCGTTTCAGCCCTGTATTAGTATTGCCTATGGTTTTGAGGCTATGCATGGATTGCTATGATGTTCATGAGTGGTCATCACGCAGTGTTGGTGTGATGGTAGGGTACTTGTTTATGTGTCGAGGCAGTGAATGACTCGCAAGGAGGATTTTTCAGTGCATGGTTTAGAGGTTCGACATTTAATTCCAGTGGAGAAGAGGCAATCAGACTATGAATGTTTAGGCTTTGGTTGATAGAGTAACGAGACTTGATATTTTCGAGCGTGGTGGAATTCTCAATTGTGATGTGGTGTTGTCGTCCTTGTTGAACGCATTAAGGCTCGTCGGTGTTATGGTCTTCTTGATTTGTCTTCAGAGCAGGGTGTTGTGAAATGGTGCTTGAGAAGCGGTTATCAGAGATGGCAGTGTGTAGCGGTTTCAGAATCGAATCGGTGTTTCTAATGCCGATGGTTCGAGAAAGTTGATCTTCGAGGGGGCTTAGAGTTGGTAGCAATTTATCAGTTCAGGTGCTACACAGATGGATTTCCATTTGAGGCGGCAATTGGGCAGCGAAGGATGAGGGAGGATATGGTGGGAGGTGTCTTGTGGTGGTTGAATTGCTAGCAGGTCAAGTATGAAAAGCAGAGGTCGAGAAGTTGCTTAAAGGATATGGTTTAATCAAAGTGGGAGTGGCAGAGTAGCATATAGATTCTGTAGTAGGTTGGCTACATCCCTTGAGAAAAGTTTAGAGCGATTTGGTAATCATGGTGGACAGTGACTAGGTCTACGGATTTTGTTTGGGATGGTGGCTACTGTATTGAGGAAGACTGAATATGGCAGAGAGGAATTTTCTTGAAATGAAGAGGGGTGTGAAAACTTGATTATCGTTTTTGGGACGCAACGTGACTTCGAGTTTGGAATGTATTGTCGGACTTCCAGTTGATGTCTATGGGGAAAGAACAGACTCTTACAGCTGGCGGGCGAGCATGGGCTCAGGAGGGTTTACTGATTTCGTGGTAGTTATACCCTGTGCAGCGTCATTGAAAGATGTTTGTATGGAATTCCACAGGTGGGCTATCTCCTGTGAACAGGTTAGAGGTTGTGTGATTTTGATGAAGTTTCTACGAGAAGAGTTCCACTTACTACCCAGCAGAAGGTCGAGTATGCGATTGTGACTGATAAATTCGGAATGTTCATGAAAGGATTAACACAAAACTATGAGAAATTTGGCGGGTTGACAGTGCGGGATCATGGTAATTGGGAAAGGGGATATTTTGCCTTATCGATTCATGCTCATGTTTTTGGAAAGAATCGGAGTTTGTGCTTATTGTGGATGTAACGTACGAGGAAAAGAAGTCACTCGGTTCATGTGCTATCAGCACACTAGAGTTGGGTTATATATTCGGGACCAAGTCAGAGTGGGTGACTCAGTTCTAATGGGTTCAAGAATGTAAGCACGGTGTCTAAGGATTTTTGGGTTCGTTAGGTGACTGAAGATCAGGATTTTGCAGTAGAGTGTGAAGAATAGTTGAGAAATTTTCTATGTTATCATCAGGTCTGCGGGGCAGTACTGGAGGAATGGGAGAAACAGTTTAGATTCGTGGAAATTCTTTCAGAATAGGTGTACCATTTGGAGATGTTATTGTATGCAAGAGGAAGATATGAAATGGTTAATGGGTACTGAGACGATGCGGTCTCGTGATTGGGGTCACTCGGGATACGTGCTGATTAAGTCCGTTATGTTTTTGAAGGGAGATATTATTATCGCTAAGTCAAATCAAGACTAAATTGGAAGAAGTTGGGTCGGTTAGTAATGGTTTGAATTAGCATGATTGTGGCAATGATCAGTTCCTTCAGCGTGTTAAGTTATATAGGTGGTTTGTGGTTGTACGTAAGGGCTTGACAGCCACCGTAATTTGATTGATTTGGGAGGTATTTGATTCAAATAGCCTTGTTATGTTGAAATGATCTCGGAAGAGTTATGGTGGTTTAGACCACAACTTGAGGTTTGTAGTTTCTGCGGTTATGAGAATTCGATTGCGTGATTGCAATTGTTCCTCTGAAATGTGTTGAGTGAAAGGGGTTCTAGACGATGAAATGTTTATTCTATTGGTGGTTGAGGAGTTTTGATAAAATTCTTATACTCTCGTATAGCGGCATGATAAGTGCAGTGAGCGGTATGAAAATTGGAAGTTGAGGATCAAGGTTGCGGTTTAGTGTTGATAAGAATATCACGAGCTCAGAGGAGTGGGGGAGGATTTCAGATGTTCAGAGTATGCTGACACTAAATTGGGCAGCCAGAGGAGGATCCATTTTGTGGTAGGAGTGTTGGGTATTGAAATGCGGATGCTTGGCCAGTATTATAGAAACAGCATGGTCGGAATCGGCTTGAGGTCCGCTAATAGACTTAATGTGAATGTATGCTCTACATTAGATCAGGTCAAATATGTTCATTCAGCATAACACTGCTTATGGAGGAGTCTTTAGGTGTTGGGTGTTATTCCTATCGTCAGCTATTCTCTGTAATATTCTATTATGCCATGTGGGTTGTGAGACGGCTTGATTATTCGACGCGTGTTGTGGTCCTGTGTAGCTTATCATTATTGCACCTTAGTCAAGCTCGAGTTTTGTAGCGCATGGCGCTATCCGTCTCCCCGGGGTTGTATTTTTGCACTTGGCGTGCTTGTGGTCGATATTCGGGTATTTCGTAGGTATAAGCATTATGGCTTGATAGGTATTTCCTTATTTATTATTATTTGTGGATCGGGTGGCACGCTGCCGCGGGTATGTTTTTTGGATTGGGTTGCATGCTGCGACGATATCATATGTAGATCGGGTTGCATGCCGCAACAGTGAGATGTTGAGTACGATTTCCTATATCTATTCTTGTGTATTTTGTTTCTCATTCTCTAAGAAGGGTTCATAGCATCTGTTCGACCGTATTATTCGTTATGCGGGCTGTGTAGTTCTTTTCCAGAGTTCGTTCCTCCTTATGTGTCATATTCAAGTTGTAGCTTATCGGTGCATTGATGGCGTCATATGAGATCTTGGTCAGCGTTTGAGGTGGCTTATTTCCTGAGCAGCTTGTACTGGGTGAGACGATGTTATTGGACCTGAAATTGGTGCGGTCAGATTTATATAAGGTATATTAAAGAGAGAATGTCACTATTCATTTTAGAATGAGGTAACAGTTCTTGTCAAGCGGAGAAACTCCGCGAGTTATTGATTTGACGGGTGGTTATGAGTTCCTGTGCATCTCTCTCACCGTTGCAGTATTGTGAGGGTTGAAACCGGGTTAATATGTGTTATGGGGTATACTACGGGCATCAGGTCAGTGAATTTACAGTTGTTGTGCTTGAAGGAGGTTACCGTAGGCAATTGAGTTATGCGGTGCATTGTGTGATGTCAGCATGGGTGCATGCTCATATGTGGGTTCACTGTGTGGAGATTGATACAGTGTTCGTATGTTAGAATCAGGTCTTGTAGAGAAATTCGGAGGTTGGAATTTGATCTTCAGTCTGACTCGAGCTAATGTGCTCAACTAGGTTGTGGTGGCACGGATACGTGCACAAGGTGTTGAACAGTGATTTTGGACAGCTCTAGAATAGTTCTTGGCATGTTCAAAAACGAACGTATGTTTAAGCGGGGGAGAATGTAACGACCCAACCGGTCATTTTGAACTCTAGCGCGTCGTTCGGCGGTTTGAGGCCTTGAGTATCTTCACTTCATGTATTATGACTTGTATGCGTGGTCGGGGTTGAATTTTGGGAAGTTCAGAGTTGATTCGGATAGAAAATTCTAATTTCGGAAGCTTTAAGTTGGAAGAATTGACTAAGATTTGACTTTTGAGTAAACGACCTCGGAATCGGGAGTTGAGGGTTCCAATAGGTTTGTATGATGATTTCGAACTTGGGCATATGTTCGGGTTGAGTATCAGGTCGCTCGGGAGCATTTCGACGCTTATTGTGGAAAGTTGACATTTTGAAGGTTTTAGCATTTCCTAAGTTTGGTTTGAGGTGGACTTTAGTGTTATCAATGTCCGTTTGGGGTTCCGAGCCTTGGAATAGGTTCGTATCGTGATTTATGACTTGTGCATAAAGTTTGGCGTCATTCTGGAATATTTAAGTGTAATTCAGACGCGTTCGGCGAAGTTTGAAAGTTTAAATAAGGTTTTGATCTTCGATTCGTAGTTTTGATGTTATTTGGTATGATTTGAGGCCTCGAGCAGGTCCGCATTATGTTATGGAACTGGTTGGTGTGATTGAACGGGGTCCCGGAGGCCTCGGGTGTGTTTCGGGATGGTTTCGGACCAAGTTTGGATGATTTGCTGTTGATGTTTGTTGGTGTCTGGTTTTGTTCTTCGCGAACGTGAAGGGATTCACGCGTTTGAGAAGAAGGATTTTTGGGGCTGCTGAGATTTGCCCATCGCGAACGCGATGAAGGAGATATGAACGCGGAGCAGCGGCTGGGGTAGCCTACGCGAATGCGACTTGGAGGTCGCGAACGTGAAGAGGAAGAGGAGCTGGGGCCTGTCAGGCGTTAAGCCTTCGTGAAAGCGGCTCATGGCCCGCGAACATGAGGTAGTGGGATCTGAAGGCTTCACGAATGCGGCCAGTGGATCGCGAACGCGTAGAGTAAAATTTTGGAGGCAGTTGTTTTAGCCTTTGCAATTGCGTAGGTGCTCCCGTGATCGCGATGCAGGGGGCCTGAGCAGAATTATTTTAAGTCGGGATTTTTGCTCATTTCGCTCATTCTCTCTTGGTTGGGTGATTTTTGGAGAGCTTCAAGGGGAGATTTCCACAATCTACTACAAGGTAAGTAAATTTCCCATAATGTTGGTGAAATACATGGATTATATATGGATTTGAACATGAAAATTAGTAGAAATTGTGAGATTTTGAAAGAAACCTAGAAATTGTATTTTTGGATTTTAACCACGAAATTAGATATGGAATTTAGAGTTCGTGGCATTATGGGCAAAGTCTATTTTCAAAAATTTTCAGAATTCGGGCGCGTGAACCCGATGGTTGACTTTATTGACTTTTCGAGCGAAGTTGGGAATTATTATAAATTGATTAATTATAAGCATTAGAGTATATTTTGATTGATTTGAACATTGTTTGACTAGTTTCGGATTATTTGGCTTTGAATTGAGGAGTTAGAGAGGCATTGGAGCCGGTTATGGAACTTCAAAGCGAGGTAAGTCTCCTGTCTAACCCTGTGAGAGAAAATGTACCTTGTAGGTGTTATATTCTTATGTGCTACATGTTATTGGAGCTATGCATGTATGAAGTGATGGGTGTCCGTGCATATGCTTGAATTCCTGGTTATGTCCGGGTAGACTTAGGTTCACGCTATGCTATAATTGTACTATTTGAGTTATCTTTGCTCGTTTAACGACTTGAGACTAGACTTGCATAGGGTAACAGACTCGCTATTTTAGAGATGTAACGAGCTACCTGATAATTCGCAGAATAATTTGTGCTTCCCTTATGAATTTCTCCCACATTGTGTGTATTCATTGCTAAGTTTTTCTTAAATTTTATAACTCACACGTATAATCGTGAGTGGGGTCAAGGACCCGTTAAAGTTTCTTATTCTAATGAGATCGGGCCATTTGCCTCGACAGGATTTAGTACCACACACTTATGGGAGTGGGCTGTTCACCTTGGCAGTATAATAGATGCATCTATGGTTCGTGCCGCTTGACCTTCGGCAGTGTACATGTTATTATGGGATCGGGCTGTACGACTTCGGCATAATCGTGCGTTATATCGCTAGCAGTCCGAATATCCACGAGATTTTTCTTCCACTGATGCCTTGCATTTCATATGGTATTTCTTATTCATTTGATATTGACACTTGATATTTTCCGAGCTGTTGAGATAGGATACGAGATTGAGAAGTTTATATCGCTAAAAGAAATTTTGAAAGATCATGCTGGTTACCGTTTCATCCTACTATTACTGTTGTGCTTTATATTTGTTTAGGATTTAGCATACTGCTTTATTGGACCTCTAGTAAGTGTTGGCGTCCATCCTTCGTCACTACTTCTCCGGGGTTAGGCTAGATACTTACTGGGTACGCGTTGATTTACGTACTCATGTTACACTTGCTGCACTTATTGTGCAGGTGTGTATATATATATGTCTAGTGGTCTTTTGGGCGCAAGGGCGCGGCTGTTGCGGGGACTTTACGGTGAGCTGCATTTCATATTACGATCCGCAGCATATGTCTCCATCAGAGTTATTTATATACTCCTGTCTAACTTGTATTCCAGACAGATGTTGTATTATTATTGTGCTCCTTAGTATATGCTCATGTACTTGTGAAACCGAGTTTTGGGAGTTCCTATTTATGTTCATTATTGTAGTCCACATAATTATTATCATTTTACCTTGTAATTTATATTTTTTTACGGAAGTTAGAAATAAAAATCACGGGTTTTCTACGTGTACCAGACCTTACTCTACTTATTTAATGGGATTCATGATTTCAAAAATAATAAAATGAGTAACTAAGTTAAATAAGCGTCATTGGCTTGCCTGACGGCGACGTTAGGCGCCATCATGACCTATAGTGGATTTTGGGTCGTGACAAGTAACGACTTGTTGGATAAAATAGAATATTTGTAATCTTTACAACTAAAATAAAATAGAATAATTGTAGTCTTTACAAGTAGATCAAAAAAGAAATCAAATAACTCGTTGCAAATTCAAGCAAATTTAACTACTCTCTGGACAAAGAGCAATTTCTTCGCTTCTTCCGCTTCCTTTCATGCCTTGCTGCCCAATTCACTTTATCTGCCCATTTGAAAATCATTATGGAGGAATAAGCTCTGGTCCTATCTGCTTCTCAAATTCATAATTGGAAGGAACTTCCTGTAGTTATCATCTGAAAGGTTAAAACAAATGGAAAAGAATCACCAAATGAGTCCCATATACGATAATACGTAGTCAACTTATATTTATCAGGTGAGTGCAATAAGAGAGTAATGAAGTATAGCACTCTGTGTATATCCGGATTAAAGCTCAACTCGGCCTAAGGTGACATTTGAGGGGGGAAGGAATGGATTTGGCGCTGAAGTTCAACAATGATTACTGAAAGAGAAGAACATTGAAATATGATATATTAATGATGTCTTAGTGGTGCTGCACTTGCACATCGAATGATATGGACCATTTACTATAACCAAATGATATGGATCATTTCCATATCCTCTTCCAGTTGTGTAATTTGCGGCTCATAAGGAAACAAAAGAGCCAAGTTTCTCATCATCTTCCTCACAATTCCTCATAGTTCTGACTGGAGTAAAATCTAGGTGATTATAAATGTTTGTAAACATATCTGATGTAGAGATTAATGCTACTGGTTTTAGACAGTGAAAACCGACAAGTACCCTCATATATAGTTTGATAAAATTGATAGTCAAAATACAATAATAAAGTGGAGCAAAGAGCAAACCATATAGTAATAAAATATACAGCAGACGAGAACTCATATATAATCGCTTAGATAACTAATGCACATTCAAAGAATATATAAATCTGAACTAAATGCTCTTAAAGATGAAAAATCAAAATTGTGAAAGAACGAGGACCTCAGACTCTGTAATACATGAATCTGTAACAGGTAGCAGGGGGCAAGCAACTACACTCGACTTGAAGAGAACTCAAGGCCCAGAGCTTATGTGCTCATTAGAAAAATTAATTCATTTCGAGCAACTTTTATATTGATGGAAAAAAAGAAGCACCTTTTATATTCATGTGAATCGTAAGGCTAACAACTATGGTAAACATGTGGAAGGAAAACCCATACCGGCAAATGATTATTATAGTAAATAAACTACATCCCCAGAGCAAATTCAACCTTTCATTGGTTTCCATATGGAGCACTTAATTGATAAATTTTCTGTAGCAAGAAATGCCAATGATAGTTTACGGCCGTCAGCAATATGTTCTAAAGCAAGCAAATACATTAAATACTTTAACACCAATGAAAGAGTTCATTTGCAAAAAAAATTATGATACTTTTCTGCAATATGACAAATAGGAGTAAAATGGCAAACATTGAAACAGTATGCAGACGAGACATCTTGATGCAGGACGTATCCAGTAATTCATATTATTACAAAATTCCCACAAGAAGCAGTGGAATGTACAGCTCAAAATACATATAGATCACATTACAAGAGCTGGAAATTGACAGCAACCAAGTAAGCAAGAGAACAAAACCAAAAGTCCACCTCTAATGAAACAGGGAAAAGCTAAAAAGACAGCCTTTACAATAAATAAAAGGAAATACTCGGAGGTGGCTCCATATGAAAATATTATTCATAACATAAGGAGATTAACTCCACAAGATATTGCGCAAATCATCAGTGCAACATTGACAAGAAACCATATTTCCTGCACACAGGGAAAACCATAGTACTTAATTAATATTCAGACCATAACATACCATTTCTCAAACTCTACCATTCCGTCTCTCCATAGTAATGTCTTCGACAACACTTCCACGTAAACAGGTTAAACATAACCTCGTAGACAGTGAATAGGAGTGTATTCGAAATGGAGGAACAACTACTAATTGTTAAATGGTACATAGTGAAATATACAGCTGGCTACTTTTTTTTATTCTTCCAAAAGGGATATGGAAAGTACCCGATGTCATGGCGCTGGGTCGTTCAATAACAGGAAGAAAGCTTTTGCTTGATCTTTTTCAGTGCTGCTACAACATCAATCATGTTCATCCTTTCCACTGGAATATTAGCTGTGCAATTCATGGCTAACTCCATGATGGATGCCACATATTGCATCTTTCGACTTAAGTTCTCTTCATCTACTGTTAGTAAGTCAGCATCTATAATTTCATCCAACTCATCAGGAAGCAAATTATGCACACAACTTCTCAAATTCAAGTCTCCCACGAACATTTCATCATTAGGTTTCTTCTTTGTAAAAGTTTCCAGCAACATGATGCCATAACTATAAACATCAGACCTCTTGGATACAAGGCCTTCCATACCATACTCTAAAAAATATAACTTAAAATACGTTACCAAATAAACTTAAAATTCACTAAGCCATAATACTGTTACAAGTTAAATAAGGTATTCACCTGGAGCAATGTAACCAATTGTGGCAAAGGTTGTAGTATGAGCAATGGATTCTTCCTTAGTTAAAAGTTTTGCTATGCCAAAGTCAGTCAGGTGTCCCACCATGTCACTGTCTAGTAACACGTTGCTAGGCTTCAGATCACAATGAATAACCGGTACAGAGTAACTATGATGGAGATATTCCAGAGCAGATGCAACATCGACCATGATATTCAATCTTTGCATTATATTTAAACAATAATCTCGAGAATATAGCAACTTGTCTAAGCTCTCATTTGGCATGTATTCAAGTATCAATGCTTTAAAATCCAAGTTACAACAGCTGCTAATAATCTTGGTGAGATTTTTGTGACGAAGATTCCGCAAGATATCACATTCTCTATGAAAAGTTTGAAGTCTACCTTCCATCTGCACATTGAAAACTTTAACCGCTACTATCATCCCATCTGCCAAAGTTCCTTTGTAAACAGAACCAAAACTTCCACTACCTAGCAAATTATTTCCATCAAAACCCTGAGTTGCTCTTTGAAGTTCATAGTAAGAAATTCTTTGTGGTTCTACCTCAGGCAACCACTCATCTTCAGTATTGGTTGTTTTACCCCGACATCTCATCAACACAAAAACTATTGCTGAAGCAAGCCCTATTACAGAGAAAACTGAAGATGCAACGACAACCCATATCAGTCTTTCTTTCTTTGACTTTGAATGATCCTTTGAACTTGAAGGACAAGTTGGGACATGATTTTGAGAGTTACCACATAATCCTTCATTCGACATGAAAGACTGGTAAGGGAGATGAACAAAAGGTCCTTCATTCGGAATTTCTCCATGTAACCTGTTAAATGAGACATTAAAAGAGTGAAGATACTTAAGTGCCTCTAATGATTTTGGGATCACACCAGACAAATTGTTATATGAAAGATCCAATACTTCTAAAGATTTGAGCCCTCCAAATGCCTCAGGAATAGATCCTTCAATTCTGTTATGAGCCAAAAACAGTTGAGTCAATTTCTGTAGACTTCCTAATGTACTAGGAATGTTGCCTAAGATTTGGTTCCAGGAAAGATCCAGAAGTATTGCAGCCTTGAGGTTACTAACTTCAAGAGGTAAAGAGCCATTGAAGAAATTAGAAGACAAGTTCAGCTTTAAAATGTCTTTGAGAGTCCATAGACTTGAAGGTATTATGGCAATGAAGTTATTTGAATCAAGAGAAACCTCCCTTAGAGAAGTCATATCCCCCAAGCAACTAGGAAGACTTCCCCACATTTGATTTTGTGAAAGGTTTAACAAAGCCAAGTTGGATAGCTCACATAAAGCAATTGGAAACGGACCACTTATTCTATTTGCACCAAGTGAAAGCCGTTGAAGGTTTTTCAACGAGCTTATTGTCATCGGGACAATTCCATTAAAGTCATTATCTTCCAGCTCCAAAGAAGATAAATTTCTCAAATTTCCGACTTCATTTGGAATATAGCCCTTGAGGTTACATCCTGTCGCCGAAAACATTTCAAGAGAAGAAAGGTTGCCGATGGATTTTGGAAGCATTGCATTTAGGGGATTGGAAGACAATATCAATTTTCTCAAGTATTTACAATTGGCCAAAGGAGTAATAAAGCTTAATTCACTGTTGAAGGAGTTACTGGATAAGCCAAGAACTTCCAGAAGTCTTAAATTTCCTAGAGATTCAGGAATTGAACCTGTAAGTTCATTTCGATAGAGTTCGAGATACATAAGCTTAGACATATTTGAGATTGAACTAGGTAAAACACCATTAATGTTGCTTCCAGATAGATGAATTCCTTCAATATTAGGTAAGCCATGGCCTATAGTTGAAGGGAGATTAGCTGAAATGTGGTTACCTGCGAGCTGAAGATATATAAGAGATGAGATATTGAAGATACCAATTGGGATTGACCCTTTGAAATTATTGTAAGACAATGAGAGGTCCTCCAACTCTTGAAGGTTACTGATTCCATCTGGAATTACACCTGCAAATTAAATTTAGTAAGATTAGGATCAGTAGAAGTATTCGAAAAACTGAAACTCTAAAATGACAATGGATTAGTTATTTTTTCCATACCTGTCAGGTTATTCATTGAAAAATCAAGTACTTGAAGCATACTCAAATTTCCAACTTCTCTTGGTAAAGGTCCTTCAAGCTTGTTTTCCCCGATTGATAAATATTGAAGTGATGAAATGTTGAGTATGCTTAAAGGGATTGAGCCCGTTAATTTGTTTCTTTCCATGCTTAAATATTTCAATTTATAAAGATGACCAATCACATAAGGGATTGAGCCTGTTAACTTATTGTAATCCATGGCTAAAAGCTCCAAGTTATCAAGATGACCAATCTCATAAGGTATTGTGCCTGTCAAATTGTTAAACAGAAATATGGCATATATCGATATATATTTAGCAACTTCGACATAATAATACTCATATAAAATCAAACCAACCATATATATTATAGAGATTTTTACACTGGGTATCATTGGCCCAAGCTTGTAACCAAAATAGTTCATATTTTCAGATCTATCCGATTTAGCCCATTTTGCATATAATCTGAAACACATTTTCACCCATTAATAGGGCATTAAGAAACGGTAATAGTAACTCCTTTCCTCTTCTTTTTCCCATGATTAATTCGCGAATTCATCCGTGTTTTTATAGACAAACAGCAAATTCATCCTTGTTTTCGCATTCAGATTTGGACTAGGAGGCGAAAATCTCAGAATCTTCGTATCTTCAATAGTCAATAAACTGAAGTTAATATATAAATACTTTATGCTCTTATGAAATGTCTGTTGCCGGCGACTAGAATATGAATCCAGCTGAGCAAGGGCAGATCCAATAGCTTCACTATGGTTCAAACTAGAACCCATAACTTTTATCATAGACTTGGATTTTCAATATAAAATTCACTAAAATTATTGAATAAATTGAGTTATGGGTTCATAACTCAAAACAAGTAATGAGTGAAAACAAGCACATTTTCAAGTCTCATATCTTCTCTCACAATTGCTACAAGTCTAGCTATTATCTTCTAAAAGTTTTTTATACGGTGAGACTAAATTTTATTTTTGGTAGTTCAGTTTTGAGTTCATTTTTTAAAGGTTATTTTTTTGTTAAGTAAAAGTTACTATTTAACTTTGTGTTCATTACTCCAAAATCACTTTTCTCTTTAGTTATACAAAAATTATATTATTTTGCTCTAGCTATCACAATAGTCACCTTTTTACTTGAAACATCTAATATGCCCTTAACATTATAAATTCTCATATTTATATAATACCTTCTATATTATATACTATATAATATATTTTTACCTAGGTATTTTACTTTATAATTAAAATAACTTTATATTACTTTATTTATTATTTTTATAATATATCTGTACATTTAATTTTTCTATCACACTCAATTTGTTTAATCATAGTCAAACAGGAACATATTTTAAAATATAAAAACGACAAAAATATTTATTTTAATCATAACAAAATCAGATTTGTTTGACAGATGAGTTTTAATAGTCAGTAAAAAATTAAACAAAAATTCAAAGATATTTGTGTTTAATATTAAGTTTTTTAAAGCTTTGTCTGCTAATTATTTATTTGAAAATATTAATCTGATGTGTCAGTGTTCTACATGTGGGTATTTTGTTTATTAGGTTAAAGAATATGGCTTGAATGATAAATATGTGACCTTTGATTTTATAATTTTCATTAACAATATTTCATTAGGCATGATTAAGAGCGTTAACATGAGATTTGTTTAGTAATATTACTGACAAATTTGATAATGCTACCTACATATATTGAAACTATCTTTAAGAAAAAAATTAAATGTACGAATATATTATAAAAATAATAAATAAAATAATACTTAGGTAAAAATATATTATATAGTATATAATATAGAAAGTATTACATAAATGGGAGAATTTATAATGTCAAGGGCATAATAGACTTTTCAGGTGAAACTTTTATAAAATCCGGTCAAAGTGACTATTGTGATAACTAGAGCATAGAAAAATCAATTTTCTGTAACAAAAAAAAAAAAATGACTTTTGAGTAAAGTTGAATGACTTATACGTAACAAAAAAAAATATTTTGGATAATAAATACAAAGTTAAATGACCATAAAATTTACTCTTATTTTATACTATAAAATTGAATCCATAAGTAAAGTTAAACTCCCCGGAAAAATGGTAAACGCATACCTTCAAAATTGTTAAATCCAATATCTAAATCTTTCAGCAGCTGTAAGTTGCCTAGTTCTCCTGGAATTGTTCCAACAACGTTATTTTCCATCAATACTAGGACTTGAAGTTCCGAGCATTCTGCTATGCTTCTTGGTATCTCTCCACTTAACATGTTGGAGCCAAGAAAAAGCTTTTGCAATCTGGGAAGGCGACGGCATAAATCAGATGGAAGATCACCAGTTACACTAGCATCCATGAGGCCCAAATAGTCTAGTGATGAGATGTTGAACATGGAAAGCACATTGGACCCATTGAGTCCATTGGAACTAATATCAATGGCTCTCAACCTTCGCAAACGAGACAACTCTAGTGGAAGTTCACCTTGGAAATTGTTGTAGCTTAGATCAAGAGAAATAAGAAAAGAAAGGTTGCCAAGTTGTGGTGGGATGGTACCAGTAAACCCCAAGTCTGAAATATTTAGTTTAATCACTCTGTGATGACGAGAGCCACAAGTGATTCCAATCCAGTTACAAACTGAGGTAGAAGAGGACCAGTTTGTTGAAAGAATATGGTAAGGGTCCGAAGTGATTCGGGCTTTCAAGGCTAGAAGAGAAGATTGATCAGTGCTTATATTCATGGCTACGCATGTTGCTATAATGTGAAGAGATATTAATAAAAATGCTAATAGCCGAAAGGAAGAGGAGGTTGTATTCTCCATTAATGATATCCTTGAGTCCATGAAATTAGGAAATGCGTCTGTTGGTTGGATCTTGTTTAGCAATATAATCTCTACAGAATGGGAACTGATTAAATGAATAGTAGTAATTAAGAAGATAACGCTAACCTTTTTATATTATTGAAGCTAATAATTAAGAACATAACGCTACAATTATTAACTTAATTAGTTAGTGCAAGCTTCATGCTAGAAAAAAGAAAGGTTGGAAAAATGTTCAAGATCTGGTACTAAATACTAACACGTGACAGAGATTTATGGGTTCCTTTTATTAAGCTCCTGATTTATGGGTGTCACACCTCCCTTTTTTGGGAAAAGAAATGTCTTCAATTAAAATTTGTATATGGATTATTTTATTATTTAAGAAATCACCACTTAAAATTGAGTATTTTCGGTGTTCCAAGTCACCAATTATTCAAATTCTTAATCAAGGAAAGTTTTAACTCCATTTATGATCCGTGAATACAGAAGATCAGGTAAAAAATTCTATTGATAGGGGAGAAGGTATAAGGCACTCCTCGAATCACATGGTTCTAGCACGATCACTTAATTAATTTAAACCTGACTTAAACTAATCTTAGATATATGTCTTAAGGATTTTGCCTTTTTATCCACCTTTATTTGCTTGATTATTCGTAAATTTACTTGTCTTGCATGCGTGCCAAATTCATGCAACGTGTACGTGTAACTTAAGGACATATGTATTATTTTAAGGAGTTTAATTAAGTCGTGTTCACATGCGCTTTGCTCTTTAATTTATGGATCATAGCTATATTACGCGGATGGATACATAGCTATGTTAATTTGAAACACACCTAAAGCATACTAGCGTGTGTGAATCCTCCTACTTAATCATTATCATATATCATATATCATATCATACACTATATTATAAGCATGAAGACCTTTAGTGTAAGTTAAATTACTAAAATATCCATTAAAAATTAAATAACTTTTTTACCCTTCACTTAAAAAAAATACTCATATAATACTTTTGCACCAAAAAGTAAACTTGCCTCTAATTAATAAATAATAAATATCTACAAAAGAAAATTAAAAGATTTTCTTTGGAATTATAAAGCAATGCGTTGAAATTCCTAGAGTAATTATTGATAGGAGCAAACCTGTTGTTGTATATGAAAGAAAGAAAAGTAGACAAAACAAAAGAAAGAAAAGTCAAAGAGAGAAGAAAAATGATAAGCGGAAGAATTCATCTTTGAATTTATTTCTTATGGCATAAGTGCTTACATCGGCAAAGCATTCAAATGCCTATAAAAGGGGTCTGCATTTTCATTTGTAGATCATCTCTCAACTTCTTCTTTCTCTTCAATTAATAAAGAGCTAGTCTTTGTGTGGCTGTGGAGTAGGCTAAAATTACCGAACCACGTAAATCTTGTCTTGTCTTGCCTTGTCTTGTGCAATTTGTTGCTTATCTCTTTTAAATATTTTTTCCCTTCAATTAGCCTGACACGATTCCCAACAACTGGTATCAGAGCACAGATAGTGTAATTATGGTAGAAAAGTAAGGTATTGGTGCATGCACTATTCACATAATTTTTTTTTTTTTTGTGAAAAATAGAATTGGAAAAAGGAAAGGTAAAGATTGACAAGTTCAATGGCAAAGATTTTGGATTCTGGAAAATGCAAATAGATGATTATTTGTACCTGAAAAAATTACACTTATCTCTAACCGAGGTAAAACCAGAGAATATGGCCACAACGGATTGAGATTTATTAGATTGCCAAGCTCTTGGTGTGATTCGTGTGACGCTAACACAAAATGTGGCGTTTAACATCATTAACAAGAAGACCACTACAGGCCTGATGAAGGCGTTTATCAAATATGTACGAGAAGCCATCTGCTTCAAATAAAGTCTATTTGATGCGTTGATTGTTCAACTTAAAGATGACAGAAGATGGATCTGTCACGGAGCATATCAATGAATTTCATATAATATTAACTCAATTGAGTTCTATTAATATAACATTTGATGACGAAGTTAGGGCATTGATTCTACAATCATCTCTACCGGAGAGTTGGTCTGCAACAGTAACTGCAGTTAGCAGTTCATCAGGAAGTAACAAACTCAAATTGAATGATATTAGAGACTTGGTTCTAAGCGAAGATATTCGCCAAAGAGAATCAAGTGATTCCCTAGGATCTGCTTTTAATACCGAAAGCAGGGGGGAAGCAACCAAAGAGGGCAAAGTCATGGTCGTGGCAAATTAAAGTCAAGGAGAATAGGGCAATCCAAACTCGTAAGGACATTACTTGTTGGAATTACGATAAAAATGGTCAATACAGTAGTCAATGTAGAGACCCAAAGAAGAAGAAGGAAGAAAATTCAGCAAATATAATTGCTGAACAAGTCAGTGATGCATTAATTTGTTGTGCAGACAGTCCAGTCGAATCTTAGATTTTGGACTCAGGTGCATCCTTTCACTCCACATCATGCAAAGAATTATTGCATAATTATATTGCTGAAAAATTGGGGAAGGTTTATCTAACAGACGACGAACCTCTGGACATTGTTGGGAAAGGTGAAGTTCATATAAAGACTTCACAAGGCACGCTATGGAAATTGCAAAATGTCCGACATGTTCCTGGCCTTAAGAAAAATCTAATATCTATGGGTCAGATTGACAGTGAATGATATACAACAAACATTTGGTAACAGATTGTGGAAGATAACTAAAGGAAATTTGGTAGTGGCACGAGGCTTCAAGAAGGGAACACTGTATGCAACTGCAATATAGAGAAATACTATAGCAACAGTTGATCATGATCGTGAACAACATTGTGTCATCGAAGGCTCGGGCATATGAGTGAGAAGGGAATGAAGTTGTTGGCATCCAAGGAAAAGTTGTCAAACCTTAAACATGTTGAAATAGGTTTGTGCGAAGATTGCATTTAGGGGAAACAAAAGAGAGTTAGTCTCTCAAAGGCAGGAAGGTCGCCAAAGAAAGAGAAGTTGGAACTAGTGCATACATATGTATGGGGACCAGCTCCTGTAACTTCTCTGGGAGGCTCACGCTATTATATCACCTTCATTGATGATTCCATAAGAAAGTTATGGGTGTATTTTATGAAAAATAAATCTGATGTGTTTGTTACATTTAAAAGATGGAAAGCTGAAGTTGAAAATCAGACAAGTCTAAAGTTAAAATGTCTGAAGTCTGACAATGGAAGAGAGTATGATAGTCAAGAGTTTAAAGTATTCTGCTCTGGAATGGGATCAGAATGATCAAGACAGTTCCTGGAACACCGGAACAAAATGGCGTTGCTAAGAGGATGAACAGAACCTTGAATGAATGAGCCAGAAGTATGAGAATACACTTTGGATTGCCGAATTATTTTTGGGCCGAGGCTGTTAACACGGCAGCTTACCTCATAAATATGGGACCTCTGTACCACTGAATTTGAAATTCTTGAATAAGAAAGGAGGCAACTCTCTCATATATATATATTTTTGGTTGTGTTGCTTATGTGCGTGTAAACTCTAATGATAGAGATAAGCTTGATCCTAATGCCAAGAAATGTTTCTTTATTGCCTATGGTGGTGATAATTTTGGTTATCGATTTTGGGATGATCAGAATAGCAAGATCCTAAGACAAGGAATGTCACATTTTATGAAAATGTGATGTACAAAGATAAGCTTGAAGTAGAACCAACCAGCATCGCCAAACAGACATCTGAAACAATTGAGTTAGAAGACATCTCAGAAAATGAAGTGGCTAGAGGGATTACAACGGATTTTAAAATTAATGATGAAGAACCAGAAGCCGAATCTAGATCTGAACTAGAACCGGAACCAGAGATAAAATCAGATGCAAAACCAAATCTAGAGTCAGGACTTGAATCAAATTCGGGATCATTTACTCTTGAACCTACATTAAGGAGATCTAAAAAAGTCACGAATGTTCCAGATAGGTTCACTCTCTCTTTCCACTATGTACTTTTAACTGATGCTGGAGAACCAGGGCATTTTGTTAAAGCAATGCAGGTGATAAACTCTGATAAGTGGAAGCTAGCCATGAAAGAATAAATGAATTCTTTTCAAAAGAATAAAATAGGGATACTTACAGAGCTGACATAAGGAAAGAAGGCATTGCAGAACAAGTGGGTGTACAGAGTCAAGTAAGAGCATGATGGTAAGAAGAGATACAAAGCACGATTAGTAGTAAAAGGATTTCAGCAGAAGGAAGGAATTGACTACACCGAGATCTTCTCTCCTGTAGTCAAATTAACTACTATCAGGTTGGTGCTAAGTATCGTAGCTGCAAAAAATTTGCATTTGGAGAAGCTAGATGGTAAAACTGCTTTATTGCATGGTGACCTTGAAGAAGACTCTACGTGAAGCAATTTGAAGGTTTCTAAGTTTCTAGTAAAGAAAACTTTGTGTGTAAGTTGAAGAAGAATTTGTATGGTTTGAAACAAGCTCCCCAACAATGGTACAAGAAATTTGATGGATTCATGCATAATAATGGTTTCACACGATGTGAGATGTACCATTGTTGTTATATCAAAAATCTTGACGAATCCTATATCGTTTTACTATTGTACGTTGATGATATGCTAGTTGCAGGATATAACATAAATGAGATCAACATGGTTAAGTAATAACTGGCAGAGGAGTTTGAAATGGAAGACTTAGGACTAGCTAAGCAAATGCTTGGGATGAGGATTAGCAGAAACAGGTCTGAAGGAACCTTAAAATTGCCTCAAGAAAAGTACATACATAAGGTACTAAGCAGGTTCGGTCTTAGTGATGCAAAGATCAGAAGCACTCCACTCAGAAGCCATCTTAATCTGTCGAAGAACCAATCACCTAAGACAGATGAAGAAAGGAAGTACATGTCCAAAGTTCCATATGCTTCAGTAGTAGAAAGTTTGATGTATTCGATAGTTTGTACTAGACCTGACATAACCCATGCAGTTAGAGTTGTCAGTAGATACACATCAGATCGAGGAAAGGAGCATTGGGAAGGTGTAAAATGGATATTGCAATATCTCAAAGGCACCTCAAGTATGGCACTTTGTTTTAAAAAGGGCAATATTATCTTACAAGGTTTTCCTGATGCAAATTTAGGCGGCGATCTGGATAGTCGAAAAAAGTACCACAGGCTACGGTTTTACCTTGGGTAGTACTGCTGTTAGCTGGATGTCCAAATTTCAGAAAAGTGTTGCTCTATATGCCACTGAAGCAGAGTACATGGCAATCTCAGAAGCTGGAAAAGAGATGATTTGGCTCAAGAATTTTCTTAAAGAGCTAATTAAAGAACAGGACAATTGTGAGCTTTTCAGCGATAGCCATAGTGCAATTCATCTTTCCAAGAATCCAGTATTTCATACAAGATCAAAGCACATCCAATTGAGGTATCATCATATCCGAGGGTTGATAAGTGAAGGAACTCTTTCATTGTAGAAGATACCAGGATCAAAGAACCCGTCTAATATGTTGACCAAAGTTGTCAGTGTTGACAAATTGAGGTTGCACTCCCTCAGTTAGCCTTCAAAACTGATAGCGTGAAGGCGCCACCAGAGAATATCAAATCTTTTTTTAATTTCTTTCTTGATGTAACAATAGGTTTGAGGGGGAGATTGATAGTAGCAAACCTGTTGTTGTATGTGAAAAAAAAAAGTAGACAAAACAAAAGAAAGAAAAGTCAAAGAGAGAAGAAAAATGATAGGCAAAAGAATTTATCTTTGAATTCTTTTCTTATGACGTAAATGCTTACGTCGGCAGGTTAAATTTTCTTTTCTTATGACGTAAGTGCTTACGTTGGCAGGGCATTCAAATGCCTATAAAAGGGGTCTGTATTTTCATTTGCAGATCATCTCTCAACTTCTTCTTTCTCTTCAATTGATAAAGAGCTATTTTTTGTGTGGCCGTGGAGTAGGCAAAAATTTCTGAACCACGTAAATCTTGTCTTGTCTTGTCTTGTGCAATTTATTACTTTTCTCTTTTAAATATTTTTCCCTTCTATTAGCCTGACATGCTTCCCAACTATTATTGTGATGCATGCATTTAATATGTTCACATTCTCAAAGTAACATTTTTAAACTTGGCTCTTCATATTTCTCGATACACAAAACAATATTTGATAGAAGATAATTCGGTCTGTCGTCTAATGTTTTAAATAATCATTTCCGCCCTAGTTGTTCTTGCACATACATACAAACTTACAAGGTGAACTTAGACATAATCAGGGATATATGTTTAACTAGTTAACTTCATGAAAAGGTAATCGCATCGACCTTCAAGTTCATAATCACTCGCTTTTATATATTTGCATGTAAGATATGTTAAGAACAAAGAATGACTAAGAACACTGGAAAAACAATATATGAGATAAGTTAAATCGAGACTGCCTCAGAGTTGGAATATACCACATTTATTGTCACTGTGTGGAATGTCATATAGGAGTATGTAGGTTCAAATATGCTGCACCTTAATTTTCTACACTGATATAAACTCAAAACTTTTAAATTTAAATGTTTATTTATTAAAAAATTTATTTTACAATTGTCATTACCTGTTACGAAACATTTTCTCTCACGTCTTTTGTTTATAAAACAAATTAAAGTGTTACTTGCTAGATGTAAATTTTATTCGTTTAAGAGATGCAAGTCTTTCTGGCATAACAATTAGTAATATTTACTTCACAATTTTCTCACCTGAATATATATATCAATCTGATAAGTTATGTGCCTTTTTGTATTTTGATGATCTAACAAACTTTATGATAAAAACCAGATTGGGAACATGTTGCACATCCTCAAAGTGCTCAAGAACAACAAGTCTCAAGTCTGGCACAAGTTCCAACAACTTGAGTTAAAGAAATGACAGAGAAAACAGATGGACATCAGTTTCCTTGGTGACAGTACAAGTCAACTCTCCATAGCTGTAAAGTCGCTGCCCTGTTTCTCAGCACACACGCAACAGTGCAAACAATGTAGCAATCACTTTATGAAGCATGCCTTGTACCGAATAATTGATTGCATCATCCAAGTGACCTCATTTGTATGTTACCAACATGAAACAAGGAAAAAACACACTTGAACAACTCCAAATTATCAAGATTTCTCTCTCCAGTGGGCTGCCGATTTTGAGTGACTTCAAGAACAATAGAGCCAAGGACCAGTTTCCAGCACTGTTTTACCATATGTCCTTAGTGTTGTTGTACCTTTGTTAGAGTGATCTACCTGTAACTCCTACTTAGCTTAGCTAGAAGCATTGTGTAGGAAATCATCTGTAAAACCATAAACCTTGTGTTTGTGTCTTGGCTAGAGTTAGTCAAGTTGCAAGCTTTGTAATAAAGTTATTACAAAAAGGCTTGTAATAGAGTTATTACAAGTAAATTAGGGATTAAGAGGTTAATTTCTAGGTTATAATAGTTCGTAATCTGAAGTTTTCTCAGTTAGTGAAGTTGAAATCCTACGAGTGTAGGTCGTGGTTTTTAATCCCGTGAGCTGAGAGTTTTCCACGTAAAACTTTGATGTGTCATTTACTTATCTTTGATTGTGTGTGTTCTGTGGAAACTGATAGAGAACTAGGTTCTCTATACAGTTTGGTGGACCCTAAGTTTCTATCAATTGGTATTAGAGACGGTTCTTTCTATTAGGCTAACACATAGAAAGGATCCACATGGTTGCTCCATCAAACTTTGAAGAAGGTCAATCAACCTACAGACCACCAAGATTCAATGGACAATACTACGGATGGTAGAAGAAAAGGATGCATGATTTTATCATGGTTGGAGATTCAGAGGTCTGAGAAGTTATTTGTGATGGACCCTTCGTCCCCATGAAAACCATTAGCGAGATAGCGGTGACAATTCCAAAGACAAGGAAGGAGTACAACGATGCTGACCGCAAGGCTATAGAGAAGAACTTTTGAGCAAAAACGATCTTCGTCTGTGGTATTGGACCAGACGAGTATAATAGGATTTCTGCCTGTAAATCTACCAAGGATATCTGGGAGACTCTCTAAACCACACATGAAGGAACAACTCAAGTCAAGCAGTCAAAGATCGACATGCTCCCACTGAGTATGAACTCTTCATGATGAAGGATGATAAGTCCATTCAGGACATGCACACTCGATTCATCTCCATCATCAATGAGCTTCACACTCTAGGAGAAATCATTCCAAGGAACAAACTTGTCAGGAAAATACTTAGTGTATTACCTGGTTCCTAGGAAAGCAAAGACAATGGTATCATAGAGGCAAAGGATCTGCAAAAGCTGACCATTGATGAACTCATCAGAAATCTGAAGACCTATGAATGAAGAAAAATAAGGACCATGAAAGAAGAGAATCCAAAAAGGAGAAGAACCTAGTCCTAAAGGCTGACAACAATGATTCAAGTGATGAGGATGCTAACATGGCCTATCTGACAAAAAGGTTTCAGAAAATAGTTCGCAGAAATGGAAGAATTCCAAAAAGGGGTAGCTCCAGCAGAGCAAAAGGTTATGCCTTGTATCATAAATATGGGAAGCTAGGACATTTCATCAAAGACTGTCCTATACACAAGCAAGACCAGTACAAGCACAACACAAACAAAACAACCAAGAGGAACCCGGTTCCTGACAAGAGATTCAAGAGAAAAGATGTTGCTGACAATGTTGTAAAACAAGATCTTGCTGCATGGGGAGATTCCTCCAATGAATTTGGGAAATATAATAAACAAGGTGACACCTCCATGATGGCTGTTGAAAGCGAAGCAGCTGAATATAACTCTATCTTTACCTTGATGGCAAAATCTGATGAGGATGAAGATGATGAGATAAACTTTCTGGATGTTCAAAGAAATTTGAAGTCTTATTCTCAAAAGAAGCTTATATCCTTGGCAAATGTCCTAATTGATGCTTATCATAATCTCATTAATGATAAAAATGTGCTAACTATTAAACTAGGAGAGGTTGAACATGAGAGAGATGATCTGATAGTCGTAGTGGTTGACTTAAAAGAAACTATTGAGGATTTAAAAAAGGAAATGGATGCGTTAACTAAGAAAATTGAAAACGTAAAGCATGAGAGAGATGACTTGTTGGTGGTAGTTGTGGATCTAAAAGAAACCATTGAGGAACTAAAAAGGAAAAATAGTTTTGGGAACACTCAAAAGGGAAAGGAAGTTGCAAGTGAGGCACACCTTAAGCTTGAAAATGAGTTAAAAATGATGAAATCTAGTCTATGTGCTAAACTTGAAAGAAACAGACAAATTCAGGAAGATCTAGGGAGAGTTAAGAATTACCTAGAAAAATCTCTTAAGTAGACCTGGTCCTCTGATACAATCACTGCCATGTATAAGAATAATAGGGGGAACAGACAGGGAATCGGGTTCCAAAAGGAAACGACTCCTTACAATTCATATAGCAAGTACGTTGCTATCCCTGATAACTAGCTTTGTACTCAATGTGGTAACACTGTGTACTTTAAAGAACCTGTAAAGCTGGATTTCAGTCCCAACAGAAATTTTGAAAAAGTAACTATGCTAAAGAACCTTGTCCCTCAAATAAAAGATGTGTGATGACTGCTTGGACAAGAAAAAGTTTGATTCACCCTTTTCCTCACTACAAGGGACCGAAACTTGTTTGGGTTGTCTAACCCTTGATTTCCTTGTGCAAAGAGCAATGAAAGGAAGCAGCCAAAGATGGTATACGGATAGTATCTGCTCTAAGCATATGACTGGAAGCATCGATGAGTTCCTTTCACTCAAAGCCCTGCAAGGAAGGAGCGTGTCCTTTGGCAATGGAAAAAATGGATACATTCTGGGAGTAGGAAGAGTTGGGAAGACACTCACTCTTTAAATTGAGAATGTGTACTATGTGAATGGCTTGAAATATAGCTTACTGAGCGTCTCTCAAATTTGCGACAAAGGGAACAAAATGGAATTCTTTTCAAAGACTTGTACTATCACCAATCTTGTGACTGGTGAAATAGTTCTGATGGCAAAAAGATTCAAAAATATCTATGTTGCTGATTTTGAGTCTTTGAACAATGGGGATCTTACATACTTGAGTGCTGTTGATGATGATGCTGAGCTGTGACACAGAAGATTGGGACATGCAAGCTTTTCATTGCTGAACAAGTTGGTCAAGAAGGACCTGGTTCGTGGACTGCCTAAGTCAAGATTCAAAGATCACAAGCTATGTGATGCATGTGTAAGAGGAAAGCAAGTCAGGTCCCCCTTCAAGCTAAAAAAAGAAAGTAAACACCTCAAAGACACTTGATCTTCTCCATATGAATCTATGTGGACCTATGAGAGTGCCAAGTAGAGGAGGAAAGAAGTACATTTTTGTCATAGTTGATGACTACTCCAGATTCACATGGACCTTGTTCCTCAGAACCAATAATAAAACTTTTCTAGTTTTTGTTGCCTTTGTGAAATAGATTCAAGTGAAGATGAGCCATAATGTTGTGAGTAGGGGTGGCTAACGGTCCGGTTCGGACCGGACCGGTTTGGGACCGGAAATCGGCCCTGACCGGTCCGGATCGGTTAGAACCGGACCGAATACGCGAGGGGGGGTTTGGTCCGGCTCCGAAACGGCTTAGGTGCGTAAAACTGCTAAGGACCGGTATTGTTAGGGCCGTACCGGACCGGAACCGGACCGGCCGGACCGGGATCGCTGGGCAGCTTCTTCCTTTCACTTATAGCCGTTGGCCCAACGGCTATATTGATAAAATAGCCGTTGGGCAACGGCCAAAAACGGCTCTTTGCACCCCATAACCCCCCCATAACCCTCCCTAACTATTTTTTCTTATAAATACCCCATTATTTCATCATATTATTCACAAAAATCATCAAACTCTCTCTAATTCTCTCAAAATCATCTACAATATTGTTATTTTGTTACATTGGCTACTTGTGCAAATCTAAATTATACAATTTTGGCTATTATTTATCAAGTTTTACTTGGAGTTGCTAAATTGCTATCAATTGAAGCTTCAAGTTTCAACTTCATCTCAATTATACGGCTAATCGGCTATATTGGTTGGTCGTTCCTATCTCTACTCCTTAATTAAACTTTTGTGATATATTTTTTTTATTGGTTGTTATTTTATTTGCTTATTGCTATAAATTATAGTTATGTCTCAAAGAGGTTCAATTGGTGTTCCAAGTCACCGATTTATTTTTTTTATCCCAGATCGAGAAAAATTTCGACTTTCTTTTAAAGTCTGCGAACCAGAAATTCTAAGTAAGGAATTCTGTTAACCCGAGGGAAGGTGTTAGGCACCCTCGGATTCCGTGGTTCTAGCACGGTCGCTTAATTGTTATAATCGGCTTTATTATCTGATTTTAATACCTGTTATTAGCCTATGGTGCATTTTTACTTTATTCCGCTTTTTCGCTTTTAAATTATTGAAGAATTGCGATGTTAATCAAAATATGTCACGAATTATGTCACATAAATGCACCCGTAATTTGTAACATCTTTTAATTAAACATCGAGATTTTAGATTTGGGTCACATAAATGCGCACCCGAATTTAAGAAGTTTAATTATTAGAGCAGCGTGCCTAAAGCAACTACGTGTTTTTAATTTGTCGAGGGCCATGGAATTTGCTAAATGGCACGCCTCAATTTTCTAAATGTTTAATTAACGAGGGCCATATGTTTGTAAATTTATTTGATATGGCACACCTCAAATTAATTCAGTATTTAAAATTGTTCAAATCGGGCCACCTAAAAGGCACCCCCGAAGGTTGGCGT
>MCJB01009422.1:14520-101348 GCA_002018475.1 Nicotiana obtusifolia | reverse complement strand
GGGGGGGGAGGGGGCATCTTTTAGAGGGGAATTCAACCAAGGGAGAGCACTAATCGCCATGGAGGTCGGAGTTTATCAGATTCCATATTTCTTCATCCAAATATAGTAATTTTTATATTTCATTGGATAATTTGTTGTTTGGCTACCATGTCTATGTGTAATGATCTGACCAGTCGTTTTGAGCTTTGGTATGTTGTTCAGCGATTTGAAACTTTGAGTAGCATCACTTTATGCATTATGACTTGCATGTGTAGTTAGTTTTTATTTTTGAGAAGTTCGGAGTTGATTTGGAAGAATAATTCTCAATTCAAAAGTATTAGGTTGGAAGAGTTCACCAAGGTTTGACTTTTGAGTAAACGACCTAGTAATTTGGATTTGAAGGTTTCTATAGGTTCATAAAGTGATTTCGGAGTTGGGCATATGTTCTGGTTGAGTATCGGGTGGTCCGGGAGCAATTTGACACTTATTTTTATAAGCTTGCATTTCGAAGACTCTTGAATTTACTAAGTTTGACATCGAGTGGACTTTAATGTTATTGGTCTAGGTGGTTTTCCGGGACATCAGATAGGTCCACTTATCGAAACTTGTGTGTGATGTTTGGTCGTAATCTGGAATGTCTACGTGTGATTCAGACGTGTTCGGTTAAGTTTGAAGGTTTGAAAGTTAAGAGAAGAATTTGATCGTCGATTCTTGGTTTTGATGTTGTTTGTGGCATTTTGAGCCTTTGGATAAGTTTGGATAAGGTATGGAGACTTGTTGGTATGATTGGATGGGGTACCGGGAGCCTCGGGTGTGTTTCTGACCCCATTTCCCTTTGATTTGCAATTGCTAGTTTCTGGAGTCAGTGGTATGCATCGCGATCGAGGAGTAGGTCCCACGATTGTGGAGTGTTTCGCGGAGCTAGAGAATAATTTGTTCTTCGCGATTGCAGAAGGGAATTGCAGTCACGATTGGTGGTATCGTTGAGCTTCGCATTCACGTAAAAGGGGTCGCGAATGCGATGTGTAGCGGGGGGATGGCCTGGTTAGAAGCTTGAGCTTCGCAATCGCATGTGGATATTCATGATCGCGTACTAGTGAGTTCTGGGGGACTGGATTTCGTCCTTCGTGTTCGGGGGGCTCATCTAAAGCTCGCGTTGGTTTGGGTTGCTATTGTTCGCGATCACGTAAGGTCTTTCGCCATCGCATAGAATGAAATTCATGCGGTGGTAGTGTTGGCCTTCGTGATAGTGAGGGTATCTCCGCAATCACGAAGAGGAAGGACCTGGGCACAATATAAGTTAGCACATCGGAATTTTCTCATTACAACTCATTTCTCTCTTGCTAAGGTGATTTGGAGGAGCCATTTTCTTCATCTATCGCAAGATAAGTGATTCACGTTTGTTGCAAGTTAAATACATGGATTATGTATGGATTTAACTAGAAATTGATAGAATTTATGGGATTTTGGAAAAAAAAAACATAGAAATGATATTTTTCAGTTTTGACCACGAAATTGGGCATGGATCCCAATACCTGAGAGACGCTTCACAAAGTGTGATACTAATGGTTATATATTTGAGTTCGTAGTGATATGGGTAATATTATCTTTAAGAACTTTTAGAATTCAGGTGTTTGGGCATGGGGTTGACTTTTCGTGTGTAGTAGAGAATTTTCTTCTACATGTTATATTATGAGTCTTTGAGCATATGTTGATTGATTTTCGCATTCTTTGGCTATTTTCGAATAATTTGGCATTGATTTGAGGTATTAGTGAGGCATTGGATCCGACTTGCTACCTATCTAACCTTGTAAGAGGGAATTTACCCCTAGGTGCTATACTTGCTTCCTGCTATGTGTTATGGGAGCTACGTATGAGGTGACGAGCGTTCGTGTGTATGCTAGATTCTTAATTTTTTCGGGTAGACTTAGACTCACACCATACTTTAACTGTACTACTTGAGCTATTCTTTCCTATTTAAATGCTTTAATTTATGTTTTAGTCTGTGATTAGACTTGCGTATAGTATCGAACCTTTCTATTCTAGAAACTTGACGTGCTACTTGATTAGCCGCGGAAATTATACTTTCTCATACGGATTCTCTCGCATTGTACGTATTTGTCTGAAAGTTTCTTGATTTCATAAGTCACAAACAAACACACACATACACACACACATTCATGAGTTGGGTTGATGACCCGTCAAAAGTTTTATTATTCTTATGGGATCGGGATGAACGCCTCAGCAGTACTATTATGGTCGGGCCGTATGACTCAGCAGTATTTTGAGATGCATCTATGGATCGGACCATACGACCTCGATGATATTATGGGAGCGGGCCGTACGACCACAACCGGATATTGCACAATCACTCTTTAGGGATCGGGTCATTCGCCTCTGTAGAATCGTGCATAATATTTCGATAGTAATGATAGAAGCCATGGAAGCTCAACATCATTAAAAGACAAGGATGTAGCCGCGGAACCTCCAAAAAAGGCCAATGACATCATTCCAAACAAGGAAGTTTCATTCCAAGCTTAATGGGCTTTAACAAGAAATCAAAAGGTGTCTTATGATGGAAGAAGAGCTCAAGTCCAAGGAAGTTGTAACAACCTGACCGGTCGTTTTGAGCATTTTACTCCATTCGATGGTTCGAGAGCATGAGTAGCTTCGTATGATGTACTACGACTTGTGCGTATCATCGGTTTTGGTTATCGGGTGTTTCGAGATTGATTTGGAAGAATGATTCTCATCTTGGAAGCTTTAAGTTGGAAGAGTTAACCAAGTCTAACTTTTAAGTAGTTGACCCCAGATCGGAGTTTTAATGATTCCGTTAGGTCCGGATGGTGATTGCGGCCATAATTGGCAAAAGTTGGCAATTCAAAGGTTTGGAAGGTTCATAAGTTTCACCAGGAGTTGACTTTTATGATATCAGGTTCGGATAATTGTTTCGAGAGTTGGAACAGGTTTTTATGTCATTTCAAATTTTTGTGCAAAATTTGAGGTTATTCCAGATTGATTTGATATGATTCGGCACAAGTTTTGGAAGTTGAAAGTTCGAAAGTTCATAATGTTTTATTTGAGGTGCGATTTGTGGTTTTGATGTCGTCATGAATACTTTGAGGCCTCGAGTAGGTTCTTGTTATGTTTTGGGAATTGTTGGTATTTTCGGACGTGGTCCCGAGGGGCTCGGGTGAGTTTCTGACCATTTTTAGGCCCTTTTCAGTCGCTAGTTTTATGCAACAGGGGTGTACATCATGATCGCGTAGCTCCGGGATGCGATCGAAAAGAGTAAAATGGAAAACTCGACCTGTGAATCGCGTTCACAGAGGAAGCTTCATGTTCACGAAGAAGAAATTTTTGATGTCACTGAGTTGACTTCGGGAACTTTTATCATGCAATCTATAAGGAATTTTGAGGTGATCTACACCACATGGATTAGGGTAAGTGTTTTCTACTCGATTTTGATTATATTCCATGATTCCATCTTTAATTTAGGTACTTTATTGATGAATTTAAAAAGGAAATTGGCGGTTTTTGTCTAAATTTTCCTAAAATGATTAATTGACTTTTGAACATTGATTTAGAAGGATTTTAGTGAAATTGGTATGGTTGGACTTGTAATTGAATGGGTTGTAGGATATATTGAGTTTTGTCAGGTTCCGAAGTGCAGACCGAGGGTTGAATTTTAGGTTGACTTTGAGTATTTGATTAACTCGGGTCCAACCATACCAATTTATTTTAGTCATTTGTATGAGGAACTCGAGGGCTGAGGTGGGCATAAGAGATTGTTCAGATTAGTCAAGGCGCGAGAAAGGAAGGCGACTTGGACTAAGTGAAGTGCATCAAGGAAGAAGAAGGTAGAGTTTATTTGGATGAGGGGCTTATGCGCTGGAGATGGCAGACCTAATTCCATAGGCTCTTGAATGAGGAGGGGGACAGAAGCATTGTACTGGGTGATTTGGAACTCTTCGGGAGTCGTTGTGACTTTGGATATTGTAGGCGGATTAGAGTTGATGATGTTGAGGGGGCTATGCATAAGATGAGCAGGGGCAAAGCGACCGGGCTGGATGAAATCCTCGTGGAGTTTTGGAAGAATACAGGCAAGGCAGGTCTGGAGTGGCTTACTAGGTTATTTAATATCATTTTTAGAACGAAGAAGATGTACGAAGAGTAGAGGTGGAGCACGATGGTTCATGTATATAAGAACAAGGGTGATATCCAAAATTGCAATAACTGTCGGGGTATCAAGCTGCTAAGTCATACTATGAATGTTTGGGAGAGAGTGGTAGAGCTAAGGATGGAGAGGAGTGTGTCTATTTTCGAGAATCAGTTCGGGTTTATGCCGAGGAATTCAGCTATAGAAGCCATCCACCTTCTTAGGAGAATAATGGAGCAGTATGGGGAGAGAAAGAAGGACTTGCATATGGTGTTCATCGACTTAGAAAAGGCGTACGATAAATTTTCGAGGGAGGTTTTATGGAGATGTTTGGAGGCTAGAGGTGTACCTGTTGCCTACATTAGGTTGATTAAAGACATGTATGATGGAGCAAAGACTCGAGTGAGGATGGTGGGTGGGGACTCAGACCATTTTTCGATTATGATAGGGTTGAATCAGGGGTAGGCACTCATCCCTTTTTTGTTTGCTCAGAGGATGGACGTACTGACACGCCACATCCAAGGGGAGGTGTTGTGGTGCATGCTATTTGCAGATGATATTGTATTGATTGACGAGACGCAAGATGGTGTCAACACGCAATTAGAGGTATAGAGGCAGACCCTGGAGACAAAGGGTTTCAAGTTGACCAGGAGTAAGACATAATACTTGGAGTGTAAGTTTAGCGGCGAGACTCAAGGAGGGGAAAGGGAGGTGAGGCTAGACTCGCAGGTCATCACTAGGAGAGGAAGTTTTAAGTACCTTGGGTCTATCCTTCAGGGGGATGGGGAGATTGATGGAGATGTCACATATCGTATTAGGGCGGGATGGATGACATGGAGACTCGCTTCCGGTGTTTTGTGTGACAAGAAAGTGCCACCGAAACAGAAAGGTAAGTTATACAGATTTTGTGGCCAAACCATTGATGTTGTATGGGGCTGAGTGTCGGCCAGTCAAGATCGCTCATGTCTAGAAGATGAAGGTAGCAGATATGAGGATGTTGAGATGGATATGCGGGTATAGCAGGTTAGATATGATAAGAAATGAGGTTATTGAGCACAAGATGCGGGAAGCGCGACTTAGGTGGTTTGGTCATGTGAGGAGGAGGAGTACAGACGTCCCGTTGAGGAGGTGTGAGTGATTTACATTAGAGGGGCTACGGAGAGGTAGAGGCAGGCTAAAGAAGAGGTGGTGAGTGGTGATTAGGCAAGAATGGCACAACTTCAGCTGACCGAGGACATGATCCTTGACAGGAAGGTATAGAGGTCGAGGATTAGGGTAGTATAATAGGTATTCTAGGGTGTTCATAACAGTAGTATTGGCACGCAGTCTCGCTTTCTGTTGGTAGTAGGTTTTTATGGCTAACCGTTATATGGCGTTTTGGTACCATCCATTCTTGTCTATATTTCCATTAATGTGGGCTTATGCTTTCCTGAGCCGAAGGTCTACTGGAAACAGCCTCTCTATCCTTACAAGGTAGGGGTAAGGTCTGCGTACGTACTCCCTGCCAGACCCCACGGTGTGGGATAATACTGGGTATGTCGTTGTTGTTGTTGTTGTTGTTGTTGTTGTTGTTGTTTTAGTATTTAATTAAAGACTCAGCCTTTATAGTTTGGGTTTGTTTCCTTTGGCATTATTTGATATATATATAAGTTTCTTTTGGTTAGTTTCAAGCCGTTCGGAGGTTGATTCGCAGGGATGACGTTTCTAGAGTACTGTTTGGCTTGCTCGATATTTGATTTGGCTTGTTAGAGGTAAGTAACATATCTGAACTTGTAATTGAGGGTAATTATACATGAGAACTATGATATTTGAGATGGGTTTGGGGGTGATGCATGCGCTAGGTGACGAGCGTGTGTGCGTGCAGCGAGGTATTCATGTTCTAGGTAGTTCTTACGCTATTATGTCTCTTGTTTTACTATCATACTTACTTGATATCATGTTTATGTAAGGCCCCGTAAAATTTCACCTATAACCGGTGATTTCATGGTGCCGAGGTAGGCTAATATATTTGAGGGTTGTAGAAAATCTTCATGGCGAGCAAGCTCGCTGCGGTATGGACTTTTTGGGTTGAATAGAGCGTTGGGGAGTTCAAGAAATATTATTGTAGAACAGGGCATTTCTGCGGTCCATTATGCGACCGTACAACTGATATGCGGACCGTAGATCCGGCGCATGGTGAAGAAGAGAAATGGACCCATTTTTGAGGTCATTTTGCGGTAAAATATGCCACTGCATAATCGTTTCGCGGGCTGCACATCCGTTGCAGAACCAGCATGAAGATTTTTTTAGGGAGATTCTGCGGTCCATCTGCGGTCGCATAATTGATATGCGAGCCGCAGACCAAGCCTGAGACTAGACCAGACTACCCTAGTTTTTGGGACCCATTTTGCGTTTAATTTTTCGGGCCACTGACCTGATATGCGGTGCACTCTGCGACCGCATAGTTGATTTCGCATGGTCCATTTTCTGGTTTTAAAACCCGATCTCATTTTTATAAAACAACCTTAGGGATCATTTTATAAGGTTCAAAGTGATATTTTAGAGAAAGGAAAGTGGCCTAGAGTGAGAAGAGGAATTCCTAAGCTCTTTGTTCATCAATCTTTGCTCAAGTCTGGAAGAATTTACAAGGATAACTCACAAGGTCTTTATCCAAGGCAAGATTCTAGCCCTAGCCTTCAATTTCGAAATTTGGGCTAGCAATAGGTAATGGGGAATAAGGTTTTGAGAATAAGAGTTTTTATTTATGCATGCATGTACTAATAAAGGTGGTAGGGAGGTTGTGAAGTATTTGTGGGTGGCCTATTGAAGTGGGGATTGATTGTAGGGTAAAGGAATCCACAATAGGAGGACCTAGAAAGCTTCATACACACCTAGTGCTTCATAAAATGCTCAAATGAGTTCAAACCCCGAGTATCTTCCTAATTATGGTTCAAATTTGTCTTGTTTCTAATAGATTGGAGTCGCTAGGATTTCCGCAACATTGTAGTAATTTAAGGAAGCTGAAGCGAGGTATGTTGGCTAAACTCCTATTGTAGAATCGATTCTATGATGTCCTCGTAAGTTGCATTTATAATTGGCTCAATTTCTTATGTCTCATGTTCCGAGTCCTTCCTAATAGATTTGATTATTATAAAATAAGCGTTGTGTTGAAATATTTATGTGCCCAAAATGTGTTCCAAATGTTCCTAGCATATCATGATTCCCTCCGAGAATGTAATCTAGTATGATCAATGTACCAAAGGTGTTGTGATTTAAAAATCATGTTTCAATTGCAAGCTAGTATGCCTAATTGTGGAAGAGAAACTCTATGTGCTTAATACTCTTGTTTGCTCATATGTGTTCTTAACGTATTGATTTGAATTTCTCTTATTAATGATAATCCATGGTAACACTTGAAAGTTATAGGGGTGAGTATGAATATGAAATATGGCCGACGTGCCGAGGATGATATTACAAGTGTGGCCACTAGTACCAATAACATGGAAAGATGAGTGAAAGATTATGAAATGAGTTGTAAATCTTTTGAATAACAAATGCTTTGGGAGTATCATTTAGCCATCGAGGAAAGGTAGGCCGAAATTACCTAATCCCGAAACCATACGTGCCGGTGTAGGAGTATTTGAGGGGTAAATCCCCATGTTGAAGTGATGAGATTGTTTCCCCTTATATGGGATGAGATTGATGTGATGAGATATTTTTCGTTTTATGTGATGAGGTTATTACTAGCAAGATGTGATGTGATGTCGACCCACACGTCATTATGGTGAGACGGCTTAGCCGGTCGGGCCGAGATCAGATGTCATGCCGCGCACATGGTGGTGTTGTGATGGGATATCTCAGGGTGAGACGGCTTAGCAATTCGGGCTGAGACCGGACTCCGTGCTAAATCACGGTGGTATATCGGTACTAAATATCTCCCAACTTAAAAATATTGAAACTTACTTGAAAGTCATATTTCTAATAACCTTACACCTGGATACTGTTTGAGGCTCTCGCTGATTTCATGTTTCCTTCTCATTTTATTATTGTTCGTTCTATTGAGAGGATGGTTAGTTTTACATAATACTACTATTCTATATGTACTAACGTCCCCTTTGCCGGGGGCGCTGTATCTTTAATGCATGAAGGTGGTTCCATAGCAGGTGGTATTGATCAAGTGATAGCAATACACCCTCTCCTCAGCTGACATGGTGAGCCTCACTTCATTTCGGGGTCATGTATCTCCTGCCCTCTATGTTTATTGTTTTGAGGTATTTCCAGAGCCTTGTTGCCAACGCCATCATGCTACTCTTTTTTATCTATTAGAGGCTCCGTAGACATAGCGTGGGTGGTACCTCTGTTTTGGGAAGTCAAATTAGAAATGTTGTAATTGTATCATATATTTCCACTTCTAAACTATGAATGTGCTAAGTAATATCTTGGGAAATCTTGAATGAAGTTTCGGTAATGAAATTTTGATTGTTCATATAACCTTCCCATTGAATAATTAATGAATATATCTTCTCTTTACTCATGGGTATGTTTGGGTAGAAAACATTGTACAGGCTTGCTTGGCTGGGTTATCTCGGTTGAGCACCGGTCACGCTCCTCGAGGTCGGGGCGTGAGAGTTTCCTTCATTTATATGACTGAGTTATTATTCATGCTAGAAACCATGTCTAGGCCACCTACTCAGTTGTTGAGACATGTTAGAGTTATTTTTCCATGTTGAGCTATTTGCGTTAGCCATAGTCATACTGTTTCAGTCATGACACTTATATTCGCATGTTATATCTCTACCACTATGCATTCTTGATATGCTATTTCACTTGTTATTGGTGTCTTTGTACATGACACTAGTTTGATCTATATTTGAGGAACATTGTGGTATTCTGTGCTACATGATTGGATTGTTTTTCTATGATATGTTGACATATGAAGATTTGAGCGGATTGATGACTGATGTGGGCCATAGATTCGTGTTATGAGTTATGTTGGATCGGGTTGCACGCTGCAATAGTTATATTGTTATTGAGGTGACTCGTACGCCAGGCCCCACATTGGGCTAAGTATTACTGATTTCGAGGCTACGCGTGCACCTAGCCATATTGACTTATAGTTTGCTCTTGGGCAGGATCCACCTCTCCAGAGTCTGACATGCCAGTAGTGGGCGCAGGCGCAGTGTTTTATATACGTGATTTATTTATGGGCATTTATGCCAGTCACGCGTACAGTGCTAAGTGTTGTTGTGTGTCTTGGGAAGGGCCTTGGGCCAGGCACCGTAATTGTGCTTAGTGTGGTTATTCTTGATGGTTTCATTGTGATTATATTGAGTTGACATGAATATTTGCCATGTACGCACAAAGATGAATTTTCTTCCTCGTATTAGACGGTAATATGACATTTCATGAATTGACAAGTATATTTGACATATAGGCATAGAGATATATATTTCCTCATGCTAGGCAGTATTTGATAATTGATGACTTGACATGTATATTTGACATGTAGCCATAGAGATGTACTTTCCTCATGCTAATTGATAAACATAAATTCTAATCTGATGTTGTGATTTGATAAATATGGTTCTTTTAATAAACTCATGTTTAGTTGATTTCGTGGGTAAGATTTGGACTTGACTGTTATACTTAAGAAGCAGGCCTATTTTTCCATAACTGTGAACTAGCCGAGCATACATCTCTTGAGTTAGTTTCCTTTACTGCCCTTATTATTTATTACGAGTCGTTACTGGATTTTTATGTGGGACTTTAACTATGTTTCGAGCTCGTCATTGCTTTCTACCTAATGTTAGGTTTGTTACTTTTTGAGTACATGGGGTTGGTTGTACTCGTACTATATTTTTGCACCTTGCGTGCAGATTTCGGTGCTGATGTTGGTGTGTGTGGTGGGAGCTGCATTGAAGATGTACCTGCTTTCCGGATATAGCTACCACTTTTCCTTGGGAGCTTTAGATCGACCAAATGATGTATTTATCTTGTACCAGCTTTGTAGATTCTAAGTCTTAGAAGCTCAAAATTTGTACTACCAATTCTTGGGATTTTGTATCGAAATTTAGTTATATTACTCAATGATTTCTATTATTCTCACTTGCGTTATGTTGAATGTTACTTGGCTTACCTAGCAGGTTGGGTTAGGTACCATCACGACTAGTTGGATTTTGGGTCGTGACAAGGTTATATTAGAGCTCTAGGTTCACATGTTCTACGAGTCATGAGCAAGTATCTAGTAGAGTCTTGCGGATTGGTATGATGACGTCCATACCTATCTTTGAGAGGCTACATGACATCTAGGATAAACTTCCCATCTTTCTTTCCTTAACATGTGGCATTGATTCAGCTTGGCATGTTTGAATTCCTTCCACTCACTCGTACGTGATGTTGAGCATTCGGTATCAGTTGTCCCCCAACGGCCTGTGATGTCATGGATGAGGTGCGAGATCTATTCTCTATGTTTTGAAGGTTGTCCAGTCTGGAGGACTTGAGGCCAGGTTCTTACCGCAGTTTAGGCTCGGTTGTTTCGATTGTGTGACTATGTGCTTTTGGACTTAAACATCTGGTAGTGTCCCTAGAAATAGGGTTTATGTCTCAATGATTGGTTGGATGTCTATACGATGAGTATGATGTGACTGCGGGATGTCTTCAGATGGCTTGGATGTGACGAGAAGAGTTTGTTGGGATGTGGAAAGGTCTATTAGGTGCTTGATTTCTGTCTTGATGTGTTGTATATCCTGAGTCATGAGTTTGTTAGGGATCTTTTAAATGTTCATTTGTGGAATGAAGTGTGCTCTTATGTCTTGTTGACGAGTTCAGACTTGTGAGGATTAGCGATTGCATAGTGGATGTGGCCATGAAAGAGCATAGAGAGATGCTAGTTTGGGGTTAAGCTGGTGGGTTATCTCCTGCGTTATGTTCTGAGGTGGTGTGATTTTTATGATGATTATATAGAGTGTTTCTTTCTACCAGTAGGTTACTGGTGTTACAATTTGAGTTTGGATCACTTGAGGAAGTTCACTTGACTGTCACGAGGATGAATATGAGCTTAGTAGATTTAAGGTACTTTATGATTTGTGTTACATGAGCTTATGAAGGGTTTAGTTGAATTATAGTGCACAGTTATGGCAGTAATAGAGTAAGGGTATCGTGGGTTATCAGATGTTTTGATCTATGGCTTCGAGCCAAGTGGGGCAGTCTGCTATCGACGATAAGGTTGAATGGCTATGTGTTGCATTATATTCGGCCTGAGGCATGTTTGTGGACCAGTTATGATTTGAAGAGTTTGATATTGAGGGTGACTTGAGCAAGGTAATTTCTTGATGCATAATGTATTACGCTTTGCGGATATGTGGAAATCTTGGGATGATTCAAGTGTGATATTCGAGGTGGAGGCAATGTTCACGTAGCAGGGATTTTACTCAGTTGCTTAGAGTCACGGGTTATTTCTTAAGGTATTTGTCTGCTAATAGAGCACAAGTCTTTCGACCCATTTTGGTGGTACATTAGAGATATTGGTAGAGTGGATGACTCTCGAGGAGGTTCTAATTGGTTCAAGATTTATATCTCGTATTTGAAGAATGTTCGGATTTGTAAATGGCTAAATCTGAGATTTGCTGTGGATGTTGTCGAGACTCGCGGTATTTTTATACCATTATAGATTCTACATATCCATATCAGAAAGGTAAGGAAACATTTCAGATTCATATAAGGTCTCTTTGGAGTGGGTATCTCGGATGCGGAAATTTTGGGTACTTAAGAGGGAATACAACGGCTTGTGGGCTTTGGGGCAATGTGGTTTCATGTTAGGATCTCTTTTGGTGAGCGTTGGGTTAAATATCGTAGTGTACTGGAAATGAGAAGTTTTAACTTGAAGGCAAGTCGATAGGAATTCGAAGAAATAGGATCAGTTTTGTAGTGGTTTAGATCGGCATGGTAATAGGCATGATCAGTTCTTTTTTTTCTCTTTGTGTGGTGTGGTTCTACTGGTATTTTGTGGCAACTCTTGGGCTTAGCAACCTACGTGGCTTTGTTGAGTTAGAGGAATTCATTTCTGATCACTTGGTTATGTAAAAATGGGTTTCGTAGAGTTGTCGATGATTTCTACCACGGCATGAGATTGGTGTCCTCTACAGGCATGGGGAGTTTGTTGCGCATTGTGATTTTCCCCTGGATGGGATCAAGTGGAAGGTTGTTGGATGATGGAGTACGTATTCAGCTTGTGACTCAGAGTTGTTAATGGAATTCTCATGCTTTCATATGATGGTATGTTAGAGGCGATGCGTTGTGTGGGATTGAGATTTGCATTTGCATGTCTACGATTCAGTTTTGAAAGGAAGGTCATGAGATCTAGACAACATGGACAACTTCAGATATTTAGAAGATGATGGCACTAGCTTGTATCTCCTGAGAAGAGTGAGCATTTTAGAAGGCGCCTTGTATTTTGATGAGCAGATGCTTCATTGGTATTGCTGTACTCATTGGTTGATCGACTGCGGATGTTTAGATTTTGCTATGTGGCACAAGATAATTATAGAAGTATTTTCCATGAGATGATTGCATATGAGGGAGGTTATCACGACCCAAATCGGAGGGACGTGACAAGCACCCAGTGCCTTACTCAACCGAGTACCAATATAACGTATCTTTCTTATTACACCATCATGGGTAAGTGGGCCAGAAGGGCCGTCATGAGATAACCAGAATAAAACATAAAGGAATACTAGACATAGGACAACCCAACATGATATAGAAACTTATATATGTGATATACGGGCCTATAAGGCCGACATGATCATTTGTACACTCATAACATAGGCCGACAAGGCCATACAAGTATCCATATACATGACATCCGTCTACAAGCCTCTAAGCGTACATAAATCTCATAAGACTAGGACAGGGCCCCGACATACCAATCAATACATGTCCAAAGCATACTGACCAAATAGGCAACTCCGGAGCAAGTACAGTGCACCAACACCTTCCGCTGAGATGATGGCCTACTTGGAGGACTGTCAACCTGTCTATCGAGACCTTCGGGCATGAAACTCCGCGTCCCCAGGCAAAAGGGACGTCAGTATAAATAAAGTATCGAGTATGTAAGGCATGAAAAGCAGTATATAAAAGACATGAAAGAAACATGGAGTAAAGGACTCAACCTGTAAGTCTGAATAGCTCTGTGAATCATGAAACATTTATAATGTCATGCATATGCATATAAATGTCTTATAATGCATAGGTATATGCGTACATAACATCATCAAGCATCTGAGGGCATCCCATCATATCATCTCAGCCTCTGTGGGCGAAATCATCAACAGAGGTGGTAGTGCGCATATAACGCCGTAACCTTTCCCCATACCCCATATACATATAATATATGCGTATATAATGCCATCTGGTCGTGGGTAAATGTACATGTATAAATGAATGCAATGCAGATTGAAGTAAGTCAATAAGATCTCTCAGAATGTCATAAGATCAATATGCCTTCAGATAAACTTTATTAACTTACGTATTTTTTGAGACCCATGAATAGACGATATAATAATAGGACACATGGGGAATCGGGAACATAGGCACCCCTAGTAATTCTATGAATAGAGTCATTGATGAAAGTTGTGCATTTGCTCGTTTTGTTTGTATCATATGAATCATGCCAAAGGAAAGTGTCACGACCTAAAAATCCACCACAGGCGTCGTGATGGCACCTAGTCTCTATGACTAGGTAGTCGATTACTAACAATGATTAGGCAAATTTTTAACAATGATAATTTGAAACAATGTCTAATATGAACACCGAAACAAAAGCGTAATAAGCCTACGCCGCAATAGTCATAACAACCTCCCAAGATTTGGTAATCCAGAGTCACGAACTCTAGCTAAGTACTTGGAACGATCTCAAAGATCGAAATACAATACTGTTCAAATAACAAGCTGACAATACAATGAAAGGAAAGAACTCCAAGGGACTTCAACGACCAAGCAGCTCTACCTTGAATCCTAGCGAGTAATATGCTAACTCTGACTGTGTCCGATATCTCCAATACCTGGCTCTACACAAAAATGTACAGAAGTGTAGTATGAGTACACCACCGTCGGTACCCAGTAAGTATCAAGACTAACCTTGGTGGAGTAGTGGCGAGGTACAAGTCAAGACACTCACTAAACAAAATGACCTGTGCAATAAGAAGTACACAACCAATAATGAAAGCAAAAATCAGTAAATGTCAACAAGAATCAACAAGTGATATAAACAGTAAAGCTATAAGAACACTGTGAAGTATCGTTAAAACAAAATTAGGAACACAATGGACAACCAAAACCAAGCCGTTCTAACACAAGTTTCACAACGAAATCACTCCGTGATACCCCATCTCATAATCAAAAGTCAAGAGTCTCAACCCACCATCCTATGCTCACGGCACCTTGTGCCCACACTTCAAATCACAACCGCATGAACAACTCACGTGCCAATATCTCAATTCGCCTGGCATGATCATGGGCCCACATTCACAATCTGCCCGGCATGGTCACAGGCTCACAATCACAATCCGCCTGGCATGGTCACATGCTCATAATCACAATCCGCCCGGCATGGTCACAGGCTTAATATCAACATGAAAAGCGACAATACAAGAACACATGGGCATAATTAATAAATGTCAAGTTTCATACTCCTGAGCTAGTATAAATTAAATGCTACGGTGTATGCTTGTGCGAGTATACTACTAAGCTCAAGTCAACAAGTAATATCAAAGACATCGAGTGGCTCATCGAAGAAACATAACAAATCACATAAGGAGTATGACATACACAAGGAAAGGCACACCATCACACGAATATCACCAACATAATGTCCCCAAGCCATCACACACCATCCCTGAAATATCCACCCTTATCTCTCCGATAGCCATCCGTATCACTCCACCCTGACAATATCATTAGCCACCCGTGTTACTCCGTATAATAGCCACCCATATCACTCTACCCTGACAATATCATTAGCCACCTGTGTCACTCCGATAGCCACCCATATCACTCTGTATAATAGCCACCATTATCGCTCCGCCCAGACAATAACACTATAACCACCCATATAACTCCATATATTCAACAACAATGAGATGCCACCCTTATGCCCCGCATAACAACAACCAAACCACACAACAATTTACATGTGCTAACATCACAACAACACGACATATCAACTCATATCACAAGTGCCGATAGGCCATAACCTTTCTAAAGATCCAACAATATCAATATTTTCACAAAAAATAGCCCACAGCTCAACACAATGTGTATAGAATCCCAATAACAACAACATGAACGAGAAAGTAACTCAACAAGGAACAACACCCCCTTTAAACACAACTTCATTTAAAATAGATTAATGACTTTCGATAACCTCAACCCAATTGATTGTTTAAGGATAAACTCAATAGTAAAAGTATTTCTATGAAATGGCAAACTTCAGATTCTAGTGTATGAATAGGCTAACAATGAAAGAGATGAAATGAACTAGCACTACGTCTAAATACATGTAGAATAATCCGGCAACAAAAGGATATCATTTAACAACAATTTCAACTAAGAGTAACTCCACAATATAAGAAATCACATAATGATAAAAGTGATAACAACTTCAAATAAAGCATATAAGAGCAAACTCAACCAAATGTGACATGTAACGACAACTTCAAATAAAGCATGTGATAGTAGGCATGACAAATAAAGATATAACATGTGCTAACAATTCTAAATAAGTACATAAAAGAAGCCTAAGGGTCTAAGTCGGTCAATTTTCCACATATAAGCCCGAGTACATATTCGTCAGTTCGCATACACGGCTTTCACACATATAGCACAAACAAGTCAAATCCTAAGGAGTAGTTCCCTCACACAAAGCTAGGCAAGATACTTACCTCAAAAAAGATAAATTGATACTCTAAAATGACCTTCTCATGTGAAACAACCTCCAGACGGCTCAAATCTAGCCAAAATAACTTAATATCATAATTAAAAACCATAGGACACAATTCCGGATAATAAAGCTTCGATCTTTAATGAAAACTAAAAAGTCAACCCAAAAACTCAACCCTGAGCCCGCACCTCGGAACCCTACAAAATTCACAAAATCCGAACACCCATTCTGATACGACTCCAACCATACCAAAATTATTCAACCCGACATCAAATCGGCGTTCAAATCCTCATTTTAAATTTTTTAAAGTCTATACAAAAATTTTCATTTTCTCCATTCAAATCACTAATTTGATGTTAAAAATAAAGATGGAACCATGAAATACAATTAAATTTGGATAAAGAACAATTACCCAATCCAAAGTGTGAAAATCCCCTTCTAAATCGCGTAATAAGATAAAATGACCAAGACCTTCGAAATAGAGTACTTTAAACACTGCTCCAGAGGTACCCTTTGCGATCGCGGTCACCAACCTCGTGATCGCAATTCACAACTTTTCCAGCACATATTTTACCCTTCGCGATCATAGCCATTTCCACGCGATCGCGATGAACAAATACCCATTACCTTTCCCAAACCCTTCTCAGACAGTATGTAGTGTAACAGTGATAACATTTTGTATAAGACTCTAAATGACAAACGGTTTAGTTTCATACAAACAAGACTCAAAGGGCTACAACTTTTATTTTTGGATCATCTCCAAATTCGTTATAGATTGCAAGATATAAGCTTCCAAAGTCGGGTTAGTGAAAGCAGAATTACCCTTTATGCGATCGCAAAATGCTTACATGATCCCGTTTCACCATGCCCAAACATCAAATTTGCTCTTAGCGAACATGACCGAAAGTCCGCGATCGCGATGCATGTCTTTATGGCCAAAAACCAAAAATTAAAAATGGCCTAAAAATGGTCTAAAACCACCCCGAAACTCACCCAAGTCCCTCGGGACCCTGTCCAAACATACCTACAAGTTTCGTAACATAACACGGATCTGCTCGAGGCCTCAAATAACACCAAACTACATCAAAACTCGAATCGCACCTCAAATCAAACTTTATTAACTTATGAACTCTTAACTTTTATAACTCGCGCCAAATCATATTAAATCAACACGGAATAACCTCAAATTTTGCACGCGAGTCCCAAATGACATAATGGAGCTGTTCCAACTCTCAAAATTGCAATCCGAGCCCGATATTCACAGAGTCAACTCCCGGTCAAACCTCTCAACCTTCCAATCCTTCAACTTTCTAATTTTCGCTAAAATGCATAAAATCAATCTACAGACCTCCAAATCCAAATTCAGGCATCCTCCTAAGTCCAAAGTCACTATACAAAGCTATTGGAATCATCAAAACACCATTAAAGAGTAGTCTACACAAAAGACAAACTCCGGTCAACTCTTGCCGCTTAAGATCATAAGACAAGAATCATCCTTCAAAATAAATCTAGGATCATCCGAAAATCGAACTCGACCATACACGCAAGTCATAATACATAACACGAAGCTACTTGAGACCTTAAGCCACCGAATGGGACGCTAATTCTCAAAAAGACCGGTCGGGTCGTTACAGAAAGAAGGGATAGCCTTAACATACCTTTGTCATTTACTTAACCACATGACGTCAGTTTATCCCATTAGTACTTCAATCTGCAACAAACAATAAGGGACCATTTTTAAGCTTACGGAAGCTAGAACTCAACACAAATGAGTGACTAGCTTGTCTACAAAATTTTGGACAACACCTCCCCTTATTCTTTTCACTTTCCTCAAATCAAACCACACACCAAAAATATATAAAAAAGCTCCTTCTCGAGTAACCCAACCACAATTTCAATATAGAATATGCTCACTACAAACCAATAATAGCGCGGCAGCAATAGCAACTAACGATGCATTAAACTCGGTTTTACAATATCAACAACACTTTCTCCAAGCCTTCTCTTATTAAAACCACATCAACCACAATTGAAATAGTGTTGTTTAGTTATTTCTACCGATTTCCAGCCATAAACATCAAGAATTCAACTCCAAAATTGTCCAGCAACTACAACACTTCAACATGAAGTTCAACCTACTTCATAAGTTTCCTTTATCAAATCAACTAGATATACATAGATGATCTTAAATACATATAGGAGAAGTTAAACCTTACCTTGGGAGCAAGAATACTTGTCCAACTAAGCTTCACTTCAAGCCCAGACAAGCTCTTTACCCCAAACAACAAAGTAGAGAGATAACTAGGTGATCTTGATCTTCCAAGAGAGAAATCACCTTACCAACTTGTGGATTATGTCTTGAACCCTAGGATAACTTTGAGAGAGATCTTGGGCTGATATTTTGGAGCTCCTTCACGTTGCAATACAGATAGAGAGAGAGGGATTCTAAATTGTTCTCTAAGTGAAATATCTTTATGTAGTAGTAATTTAGATTACTGCTAGACTAAGTTAAATAGGAGGGGTGGCCCACTTATTTACTTCAATGTTTATCCCAAAATTATATGGATACATAAGAAAAATTTAAATCCACTTAAAGATTACTAAGTTCCATTCTTATCTATATGATATATTTGGAATGCTATATGTGTATATCCCACATGCTATCTTGCCAGACTTAGTGATATTATAACTAATACCCTTTTACGACAGGGTATAACACTGACGTAATACCGCAGGGTGTAACATCAACGTAATATTGTGGGGTGTAATATTGATGTAATACTACAGGGTGTAACATCAACGTAATACTGAAGGGAGGTAACATCGACGTAATACTACGATGTGTAATAGAGGTATTAGTCACTCGAGTGGTTGAGTTGGAATCGACTATGGTGATTCATGTATTCTAGGGATGTGAAGACTAGGAGGGTTCTCAGAGGCAGATCGTTCCTTGGTTGTGGATTGTGAAGGTATAGCCAAAGTTAGACAACTAACAATATGTGTTATGGTTAGGTTATTGTGGACTTTCAGAGTGTTATGTACCTATTTGTGGATGGCCAGAGTTGATTTGGAGGCCTATTTATAGGCCTAATGAGGATGTGTATTCTACACCAGGTCGGATTTATTTACTCTGCACAACTATTGTGAAAAATGTGTCAAGGGTTAAAGTTGATTTTATTCGTGTCTGTTGGGTTCCATGTATTGTTTTCCGATGCTTCAATGGGTTGTGGGACTGTTGATTATTCACACCCGTTCTATTTGGATTTTGTGGAGAAATTCGAGCGAGGTGGTTCTTGGATTGTTGAATGGGTGAATGCGCCTTGGTTGTGGTCTTCCGGTTTATGGTATATTGGCTATACGTTCCTCCACGGTTATGGTCATGCACTTCGTGTGTTTGTTATTGATTTGCGTATAGTTGTTGATTTTGAGCATTATGGCTCGAGGTATTTCATGTGGACCGGTGTTTGGATTGGGACATGCACTACAGCGAAGTTATGTTGGGATATGATCCCTTGAGTTGATTTTGTGTGTTTTTGTTCTCCTTGTGTGATGGGCTCATGGCATTGCACTCGTGGTGGTACCTATTAGGCTTACGGAACGGTTCTCTCAATTAATTCTCTTTCCATTTTTGGATTCATTTGAGTTGTTGCTTGTTGGTGCACGAATTGTATGGTATGTGGCTCTAGGTGTTATTAGTGTGGCATGTTGGTCGAGCAGTTTGTATTGGGCGAGATGAGGTTATTGAACCTGGAATGAGCACTATCTCGATTGAGTAAGATATGTTTGGAGATATGATGATGTCACTAGTCAGCTTAGAATTTGGGCTATAGATCTTGTTATGAAGAGAAATCTCCACGACTTGTTGATTTGACGGGTGGTTATGAGTCTCCCGTGTTTCTTTCATCATTGGCAGTGTACAAAGAGTTAGAACAAGGTTTTATTTGACGTGAGGTTTGTTACTGGTACCAGATTCGTTATTGAGCAGCTATTGTGGTCGGAAGTTATTGTTATGAGTATCTAAGTTATGTGGTATATCATGTGATTACATCTTGGGTTATGGTTATGGCTTTGATACAAGCTTGTTCAGACTTATACAGTGTATGGATGTGAGAATCGGGTCTTGTAGGATTACAAATGTTGGAAATTGGGTTCCAAGGTTAATGGACTAAGGTTGAAGGAAGAATCTTCAATTATGTTGAGTTGACGAACTTATATGGATTGGGGTGACATGGAATCACCCTCAGGTATGTGCATGGTGGGTTTACACAGTGATTTGATGGGGAAGAATGTAACGAACCGATTGGTCATTTTGAGCATTTGCATTCCGTTTGATGGTTCAAGGGCATAATTAGCTTCGTATGATGTATTACAACTTGTGTGTATCGTCGGTTTCGATTTTCGGGTGTTTTTGGATTGATTTGGAAGAATGATTCTCATCTTAGAAGCTTTAAGTGGGAAGAGTTGACCAAGTTTGACTTTAAGTGGGGAAGAGTTGACCAAGATTGCATTTGGTGGCTTCTACAAGATTTTGCCCATAATTGGCGAAAGTTGGCAATTCAAAGGTTTAGAAGGTTCATAAGTTTGATCAAGAGTTGACTTTGATGATATCGAGTTCATATTATTTTTTCGGGAGTTGGAATTGGTTCGTTGTGTCATTTGGAACTTATGCGCAAAATTTGAGGTCATTCCGGGTTGATTTGATATGATTCGACGCGAGTTTCGGAAGTTGAAAGTTCAAAAGTTCATAAAGTTTGATTTGAGGTGCAATTTATGGTTTTAGTGTTGTTGTGTGTGATTTGAGTCCTCGAGTAGGTTCGTGTTATTATTTTGGACTTGTTGGTATGTCCGGACGGGGTCCTGAGGGGCTCGGGTGAGTTTTGGAGTAGTTTCGGACAATTTTTAGGCCCTTTTCAATTGCTAGTTTTTAGCAACAAGGGTGTACATCGTGACACAGAGCTCCAGGACACGATCGCGAAGAGTAAAATGGAAAATTGGACCTATGAATCGCGTTCGCGGAGGAAGCTTCACATTCGCGAAGAAGAAATTTATGTTGTCACTGAGCCGACTTCGGGAACTAATATTTTGCAATCTATATTGAATTTTGAGATTATCAACAAACAAAAGTTGTAGCCCTTTATTTCTAATTTTCAGAAAATCAAATCGTTTGTCCTTTGGAGTTACGTACAAAAAGTTATGACTGATATACTATAGGTTGTCTGGGAAGAGTTTGGGAAGGGTTAATGGAACTTATTCATCGCGATCGAGAAGAAATGGCCATGATCGTAAAGGGTAAAGGTTGTGCTGGACAATTTTTGAATCGGGATTGTGAGGTTGGGGACCCCAATAGCGAAAGGTACCCTGGAGCAGTGCATAACGTACTCTATTTTGAAGGTCTTGATCATTTTATCATATTTTGAGTTATGGAGCTCGGATTTGGCGATTTTGGAGGCGAATCTCAGCACATGGATTAGGGTAAGTGTTTTACACTCGGTTTTGATTATATTCCATAATTCCATCTTTGATTTTGGCATTTGATTGATGAATTTAAAAGAGAAATGGGCGGTTTTTGTCTAAATTTTCCTAAAGTGATTAATTGAGTTTTGAACATCGATTCGGAGTCGGATTTGAGTGAAATTTGTATCGTTGGACTCATAATTGAATGGATTGTCAAATTTTGGGAGTTTTTTTTTTTTGAGTTCTGAGGTTCGGGCCCTTGGTTGACTTTTTGGTTATTGACTCGACCTTTATCGTTTGGGTTTGTTTCGTTTTGGTATTATTTGATGTATTTGAGTTGCTTTGGCTAGTTTCAAGTCGTTCGAAGGTCGATTCGCATGGGATGGAATTTCTAGAGTATTGTTTGGCTTGCTCAATATTTAATTCTTCTTGTTCGAGGTAAGTAACATATCTAAACTTGGATTTGAGGGTAATTATATCTGAGAACTATGATATTTGAGATGGGTAAGGGGGTGACGCATGTGCTAGTGACAAGCATGTGTGCATTCACCGAGGTATTCATGATCCGGGTAGTTCTTAGGCTATTATGTGCCTTGTTTTACTATCATACTTCTTTGATATCGTGTTTTCTCCATTTATATGACTACGTGAGTTATTATGCATGCTAGAAACCGTGTCTAGGCCATCTGCTTAGTTGTTGAGATATGTCAGAGTTATTTTGCCATGTTGAGCTATTTTCCTTAGCCGTAGTCATACTGCTTAGTCATGATAGTTATATCCACATGTTATATCTCTGCCTCTGTGCATTCTTGATATGCTATCTCATATGTTATTGGTGTCGTTTTACATGACGCGAATCTGAGCCATATTTTTTAGGCACATTGTGCTATTCCGTGCAACATGTTGGGATTGTGTTTCTATGATATGTTGACATATGAAGATTTGAGCAGATTGATAACTGACGTGGGCTGTAGAGCTGTGTTGTGAGTGATGTTGGATCGGATTTCACACCGTGACGGTTATATTATTATTGAAGTGGCGTGTACGCCAGGCCCCACATTGGGCTAGGTATTCTTGATTTTTGAGGCCACGCGTGCACCAGGCCATAATTGCTTATGGATTAGCTCTTAGGAAGGATTCACCCCTCTAAAGTCTGACATGCCAGCAATGGGCGCAGGCATAGTGTTTTATATACATGCTTTAGTGATGGGCATTTATGCCAGGCACCCCTACAGTGCTAAGTGTTGTTGTGTGTGTTGCTAAGGGCCTTGGGCCAAGCACTGTGAGTGTGCTAAGTGTGGTTGTTATTGATGGTTTCATTGTAATGATATTGAGTTGACATGGATATTTGTCATGTAGACACCTAGATGCATTTTCTTCCTCATGCTAGACGGTAATATGACATTTGATGAATTGATAAGTATACTTGACATATAGGTATAGAGATGTATATTCCTCATGCTAGGAGGTATTTGATAATTGATGACTTGACATGTATATTTGACATGTAGGCATAGAAATGTTCTTTCCTCATGCTAATTGGTAAACAAAAATTTCTATCTGGTGTTGTGCTTGACAAATTCTTTCGATAAACTCATGTTTAGTTGATTTTGTTGGTAAGATTTGGACTTCACTGCTATACTTGAGAAGCATGCCTACTTTTCCGTAACTGTGAACTAGTCGAGCATACATCTCTTGAGTTATTTTCCTTTACTGCCCGTATTACATTATTAGAAGTTGTTACTGGCTTTTGATGTTGGACTTTCACTATCTTCTGAGCTCGTCACTATTTTCAACCTGAAGTTAGGTTTGTTACTTATTGAGTACATAGGGTCGGTTGTACTCATACTACACTTCTGCACTTGCATGCAGATCTCAGTGCTGATGCTGCTATGTGTGGGGGGGAGTTGGCATTGAAGATGTACCTTCTTTCCGGATATAGCTGCCACTTGTCCTTGGTAGCTTTAGAAATGCAAATATTTTTATGTATATTTTGAACAGATGATTTATTTATCTTGTACAAGCTTTGTAAATTCTAAGTCTTACAAGCTCATGATTTGTACTACCAATCCTTGGGATTTTGTATCGAATTCGAGCTATATTACTCATAGATTTCTAGTATTCTCACTTACGTTGTGTTGAATGTTATTTGGCTTACATAGCGGGTTGAGTTAGGTACCATCACGACTAGTTGGATTTTGAGTCGTGAAAAAAGCTTTTTTGAGCAAGTCTTACAACTATTTTGAGGCTCAAATTAAAGTCCAAGACGAAGTGGATTGGGGCCCAAAAATCTGCACCATAAAGGAGCAAGTCTAGCAGCCCAAACTAGTGCTTCTAGAGGCTCTAGTGTGAACATCCAAATCTCTATCATGTGTGAACGTCCCAAGCTGATGTTTATGGGGTATTTAAGACTTTGTTGAATACCTTAAAGTTTTGGTAGCATTATACGGCCCTAGGGAGTTGGATTGTAGTCTTCCATGCACCTACGAACTTGCATTTCAATTTAATTGCTTTTGACCCGTTCTAGGATTCTTTCTATATAAAGGGATGCTTTGTTTCTTCATTTGAATCAACTATTTTCAGAATATTAATATATTTGAGAGTTTTCTTTGAACCTTTGTGATTTTTTACTTTGGAATTTGTCTTTCAACCTAGACTAGTTCACAGTTCTTGGTAGTAAGACAACTTACTTTTTATATCTTTGATTCCTTGGTGGTGTTCTTGAGAAGGTGACTAATATTTTTCATTATTAGTTTATTGTCTTAAGTCATTGATTTAGTGGTCAAGATCCGAATTTTATTTTTGATTCATTGCTCAAGTAAAGGCGTTTGATTCATCTAATAATCAATACGTTGTTACTTGGATCTAGTCAAGACAATAAAATTATCGTGTTCTTGGAATTTCTAAGCTAGTCCCTTATATCTTCCCATAGCCTTTTAAATTATGTAATATTTTTATTCATTTTTACATTAGCTTCTGCATTCCATTTCTAAATTATACTCATGTTTTTGGATTCCCATCTGTTGCGTTATTAGGGGCCAGTGTATCCTAACTTGGATTTGACATTTTCACCTAGCATTGACCATATATATTCCATTTGAGGTAGTATTCGCTATTTGAGAATTTCGTATTTATTCGTCTATTAAGGATCGTGCTGTACACATATATCTATTTTGGTTGCCTTTATTTGCTATGCTCCATACATGTCTTCATACATGTCTACTTTTATTGTGGTTTAATTATGGGACCATTAGTAAGTGTCGATGTTGATCCCTCGCTACTACTTCTTTGAGGTTAGACTAGCTACTTACTAGGTAGGCATCGATTTACGTACTCATACTACACTTCTGCTTTAATTGTGCAGGTACTTAGACAGGTACATATGGTGGTCATATCAGTGCGTATGCGCAACTACTGGGAAGACTTTGTAGTGGGATGCTCTCTATGTTACGATTCGCAGCACATAGAGTCTACTTCCTATTCATTTACTGTACTCTATCTATTTTCTATTCCAGACATTTCTTGTAGTAGTATTTTGTATTATAGTAGATACTCATGCACTTGTGACACCGGGTTTTGGGGGTGTAGACAATTGCTCATGGTTGTATTACTGTTATGACATTCAGATTTATATTTTGATCATGTTCAAACTTTGAAGATAATGTTAGTAGTTTTCTATAAAAACAGAATGACTTTACTTCTTTATTTCATGTCTTGTTTCAAAAAGTGTTATGAACTATCAATCGTTGTTCTAATTTACTTTGGTTTGCTTGACGGCGGTGTTGGGTGCCATCACGGCCTATGTTAGGAATTGGGTCGTGACAATCTAATATCTGAGCACTAGGGTTATTTAGGTCTCACGAGTCATGAGGAAGTCTAGTAGAGTCTTGTGGATCGTTACGGAGATGGCTGTACTTATCTTCGAGAGGCTAAATCGTTAGGAGAACTTCCCTTTCTTGATTCCTTATCGTGCGACTTGATTTCAGTTGAAGCTTATGTCTTCTATTCCTTCTTACTCATTCGAATACAATGTCAATCAATAAATATTAGTTGGGCACCGACAAGTTTTAGTGATGCTATAGATGTGGTGTAGGATGTGTTTCACTGCATTATAAGGGCGGACTACTATTGTCGCCTCGTGGAGGGGTGTTCAGTCATTTTAGCGCAGTATTATTATTGCCTACGAGTTCAGGATTATACATGGTGTATTGTGATGTTTCTCGCATTGATTAGTCACACGGTATTGGTGAAAAATGGCAGCGCGGTTACTTATGTGTCCCTGCAGTGAATGCTTCAGGAGGAGGATTATTCGTTCATGATTTAGGGATTCGATATTTAATTCCAGCGTAGGAGAGGCATTTGGGATACAGATGACCAGGCTTTGGCCGACAGAGTTGCGAGATTGGATATTTTCGATCTAGATAGAGTTTTTGCTTGTGTTGTTATGCAGTCATCCTTGTTAAGCACACTAAGGCTTGTCAATATAGTAGTATTCTTTTGCTTGTCCTTGGGGATACAGTGTTGCAAAGTGGTGCTTTAGAAGAGGTTATCGGAGATGACGTTGTGTTGCGACCTCATGGTTGAATCGGTGGTTCCAATGTTGATGGTTCGAGTGAGATGATCCTGGAAGAGGCTTAGAGTTGAAGACATTCTATTTGTTTGGGTGCTATGGGTATGGGTTGTGATTTGAGATAGTATTATTGGTGGCGAAGGATAAAAGGGACATTGTTGGATATGTCTCACAATGAATGAATTATTAGCAGGTCAAGTATGAGTAATAGAAACCGAGTACTTTGCTTCGGAAGATGGCTAAATCAGAGTGGAGCGTATCGTTATGGATTTTGTGCTTGGGTAGCCATATGCTTCGAGAAAGCTTAGTGTGATTTGGGTCACGCAGACAAATGGTGGCTTCTATACTTAGAAGGTTCGAATGTGACGGAAAGAGTTGTTTGGAATTCAGAGGGAATGTGAATGCTTGATTATAGTTTTGTGATGCAATATAACTTCGAGTTTTAAACGTATTATTGGACCTCCAGTCGATGTTGAGAGAATGAATGGATCCGTACAACTGGTAGAGGGATGTGGACTAAGGAGGATTAACAGATTTTGTAGTGGTTATACCCATGGCGATGTCGTTGGGGGATGTCGATATGAGGTTACACAAGTGGGCCATCTCTTGTGAGAAGGATAGAGGTTACATGATTTCTTATAAGGTTCCTATGAAGAGTTTTACCTTTTATCCAAAAGGAGGTACGTACTATGATGTGGGTCTGGATCGCTTGGGGAGGATGATGCGATTGAGTGTGCATTGGGGCGGATAATTTTGGATGTGTTATGATTAGTGCAACATGAGCTTATGAGAATTTCAGCTGAATAGCAATGCAAGGTCATGGTGATGAAGGAGGAAAAGTCATTGTGGGCTCGTGGGTTATGTGATTGTGGCTTAAAGCCAAGTGGGGGAGCCTACTATTGATGATTGGGACATATGGTCATGCATTTTTTGTGGTTTCTGGGTTTGAATAAGCTTATGGATTGGTTATAACTTGAGGAAGAGGGCATCAGGGTAACTCGAGCAATGAATTTGATGGATGTGATATGCAAAGAAAAGGAATCGCTCGGCTGCTTCTTTCAGAGTATTCAAAAGCTAATGGAGCACTAGTCATTTGGCTTTCTTGGTTATGCACTCAAGACTAGCTTAGAGTGGGTGACTCTCAATAATGGTTCTAGTGGGTTCGAGATTTAAGGTACGGTGCCTAAGGATTTTTCAGTTCAATTGGGCTAAGGATTGAGAATTTTGGCAGACTTTGAAAAAGAATTGGAGTACTTCTATATTGTTATCGGGTCCGCGATGTAGTGTTAGAGAGATGGAAGAAACAGCTACGGATTCGCAAAAGGTCTCTTCATGATGGATGTATAAGTTGGAGGTACTATTAAGTGTATGAGAGGGTATGAAATGGATTATCGATATTAAGACAACGTGGTCTTGTGATTTGGGGTCATTCGGGATGAATGTTGATTGAGATCCATTGTGTGCTGGGAAGAGAGATGTAATTTTGAAATCAAGTCAAGAGGAAATCTGAAGAAGTAGGGTCAGTTTAGCAGTGGCATGGATCAGCGTGCTAAGGGAAGTGATTGGTTCCTTCGGTATGATAAGGCCATACAGGTGTTTCGGGTCAATACTTGCGGACTTGCTAGTCTTTGTTAGTTGGATTATTTATAGGGATTCAATTCTGATGGTTTGATTACGTGCAGATGGGTCCCGAAGAATTATGATACTTTCGATCATGACATAAGATTGGTGTCTTCTTCGGTTAGGGGAAGTTGGTTGTGTGTTGCGTTTTTTCTCCTAACATGAGTTAAGTGAAAGGTTTCTAGCTGATGAAGTGCTTGTTCTACCAATGATTCAGGATTTATGAGGGGATTCTCATACTCTCCCATGATAGCATGATAGATGCAGTGAGCTGTGAGGAATTGGGATTGAAGGGTCAAAGTTCTGGTTCAGTTTTTGTAGGAATGTCATGAGTGAGTCAGCGTGAAATTTCAGATGTTCAGAGTATGAGTGCTATTTTAGTGTCGCTGAGAATGGTGTTTTGTGGGAGAGACATTGTGTATTGATTCGCAGATGCTTGATTAGCAGTACAAAAATAGCATACTTGGTAACCATTGATGTTCAGTTTTTGCTACTTGGTGCGGAAGGTTGTGGGAGTATCTTCCATGGGATGATCGTGTATGTGTGACGTGTCAGCCATTTATGTGGGAGAGATTGAGTTCAATTATGGAGATTCTAGTACTGTCACAAAGCGGAAAGCTTATTTCTCAAAGCCGTACTATTCCTCTGGTTGTGGACAGTTTACATTTGTTCGGGAATTAATAGTTGATTTTATGTGTCATGGATAGGGCCACTATCGACTTTTGGAAGGTTATTGACCTATTTTGGTATGATCCGAATCAGTTTGGAGGACCATTGGTAGGCCTAAGGATAAGGTGTATTCTAGAATAGCTCGAATCTGTTTATTTAGCTTAGCATTTGTCCATGGAGGAGTCACCGGGGATAATGGATATTATTCATGTCGTCATCGGTTTCATGCATTAATCTTTTATGCTATGTGGGTTGTGAGGCGACTTGATTATTCACACGCAAGTGGCGGTCCTGTGTGGTGTCATGCCCCAACCTAGGGAGGCATGGCTTAAACCCGGTGTCGTACTAGCCCGAGCGAACCACTCTGTAACTCATTATCGTTCGATGAAACTAAAACATATGTAGGCTGGCTTGGCTGAACATATTCTTCCTGTAACTATTATGGTCCAACATTGCCACAACTCATAAGGTATAGCTGTAAGTGGGCAAGCGTTGTATCAGCGAACCATCGTACTCAAAACATGAATACACACGGGCCGTCAAGGCCTCTAACATACTGTACAAGATGAACATGTGTCTACAAAGTCTCTAAGAGTATTTGACATTAAAAGATGGTCGGGACAGGGCTCCAACCTACCAAAAAGTATATAAAAGTGGCACTTACGCGTTTCATAAGAGATTGTCCATAAGGCTCACTATAAACATGAATAACTAGTGGCTCATACGCATAATATAGTACACCGTCAGTACGACTCATAGGTCTGACTATTCATGCAACTGAGACCGTCCATGAACAACCTTCATTATGCACCTATGCGTTCATAGACCGTTCATAGGGCTTCACTATGCACCTACGCATTCATAGACCATCCGTAGGGATCATGTCTTATACATATTCATTTAATATCAGTCATGCAGACATCATGCAATCATCAATAGATAAACTCGTACTCATAAACATACAAGTTCGTGAGTAACTCGTTACAATAACCAATACTTATTCCTTAGCCACTTTCTATGTCATCCTTTGTATTCTATATTATTTAGCCATAAAGAACATTTTAACTATTTTGAAGTCACAGTTCTATCCTTATGTCACATCACGGCTCGCTGTTGGGGATTACATGATTCTTTCTACTTGTAGCTATGTGATATTCGAAGCTTTGAGGCTACTTGTTATACATATATATATATCCATTCATTAATATGTAACAAGAGTTACGGGATTTACGCTCTATCAACTTATATTCTTATTGCTAAAGTTATCATATTCTATAATTTATGACTTCATAGGTAACATATATCGTCTCTTAACATCACCCTCATATATAATCAACCTTATTTAACTTGAGAGTAACATAACTATCTTCATGGGTCTTTATCAGTTTTGGTTCATAAAACGTGTAAGTATTGAAAGTCATGGAATTCTTTAAGTCGAATCATTCTTATATTTCTACAAACTATACATTATGCTACTATGTTGAACTATTCGGGTATAGCTATCCCTCGTTGTAGGACACTATATTGCTTCTAATTCATTAGACCATTCGTGTATAATCTTTAATTGACATCTGGACGTCTTGTTACATATAAAAGACAAGGACCTTTTGGAAGGCTCTATTTACTCCTTAAGAATAAATGAAATTGTGATCAACACAATCCATTTCAACATTCGTATGACTATACTCGTGAACGGACCTTAATCGTCGGTATAGCACGTATACAAAGTCTCGTCCTGTTGAATCCCTTATAAGGGCATCATAATTTACGGAATCATGCCAAAGAAAAGAAAGGAAGACCTTACATACCTCAAAATATCTCGTCCAATCCTCAAGCTAACTTAACCTGCATCTCCTTTGTCGCGCAATGACCAATACTGTCGTCACAATGCGAATGCCATAACTTATTGCATTTGAGTGACACATTTTATTCTACGATAAAACGGACAGCACCTCCCCTATTTATATGACTTCCCACAAGTTACAACAACAAAAAACATTCCAAACAACTTCAACAATACTCATTATAATCCTTTCAAAACAGTTAAACAATCCTGACGAGTGATAAGCTCGGTTTGTGACTAAACTACTATAGTTTTAAACCCCTTCTTCCTTCCAAAATTAATCAACAACATTAACCACCACATATTCAATTATCCCTTCTAATTTTCAGCAACAATACAACTTTAAAGCGACCCATAATAGTCCCACAAGTTCAGCAACTCAAACCTTATTTTTAAGATTACTAAAACACGTTTCCGACTTCTCTTTTCTTTCACATCGAGAAACACAACCAACAAAACATAATTAAGCCTATTCTCATATAAAACATCCATGAATTCAAATTATAGTTAAGTTCACAACCAGCCAACAGTGATTCCACAACAACAAATATACTACTCTTTCGAAACTCGCAAGTTATAGTCTTTACGATCGAGCTACAGCTCCTAGAAGCTTAGATAAGGGAAAGAGAATCATAAAATTACCTTGTAGTAAGTAGAACCCACGAAACCTAGTCCCTCTTCATCAAAAATCCGTCCCCCAATACAGTTACAAGAAGGAGAAAGGGAAACTAGCAAGCGGTCCGGGTTTTTCGGCACTAGAATCGCTTCTCATCACCCGAAATCACCTAGGCTTTGTGTGGGATTTTTGGGGGAGAAGTTGCAGGGTTTTTCTTCTGTATTTTGCTCATAATATTGTGTTGAAAATGTGAGATAATCATCCCATATAAAGGGCCCCTTGCCCGCCCTCAATCTTCCCCATTTTGGGGATTTATTTTGTCCTTTCATTTAAGCAAGCAAGTGATGCACCTACTTGTCACATTTCAGTTTGCGCAGTCTGGTAAAAATGCGAATATCTCTCTACTCCAATGTCGTATTGTTGAAAGGTTTAATGCGTTAGAAAGTAGACTCATAAATATTCAATTTGATGGGTGGATCACCCGATAACTCCATGTACATTGAGATACAAGCTCTGTGACATCAGACCAAAGTTTTAGTTAAATTAAGAACGCACTTGCCACAACTTTTGTCGACTTTTGTTTCATAACTCGCTTGAATTCAAAATATAACACACGACTATCATAAGATGATAATAACTCATAATATCACCTTCTTCTCATGTTACACACCCTAGTCTCATCTAAACTTATTTTCTTCGATTTGTTTAGCTTCTAAACCTTCCAACCATCTTGGTACTTGTTATTTATGATTTTAAATATTTGTAACCTCCACGTCAACATGACTAAATTACTTTGTGTACTTCCGAATATGATCTCATTTCTAAGATTGCATCAATTGACTTGTGACGTACCCTTACGTACGAAAACATGGGGTGTAACATGTAGGGGCGTACCCTTACGTACGAAAAGATGGCTCTCGAAATGCGGATTTATTTATTGCACCTTAGTCACGCATGGCCTTTTTTTTGGAGCATTATGCAATCCGTCTTCCCAAGGTTATGTTACGAACTTTCCATGCTTGTTCTTGATGTACCTGTGTCTAGTGAGTGTGAGCATTTTGACTCGATGGCATTCCTATGCAGAGTATTATGTGTAGATCGGGACGCACACTGCCACGAGTATGTTGTTTGGATCAGGTTATATGCCGTAATAGTATCATGTTTGGATGAGGTTACACGCTGCAATAGTATCATGTGTGGATCGGGCTGCACGCTGCTATGGTGAGATGTTGGGTACGAATCCTTGTACTTATTTTGTGTGTTTTTCTTCTCCTACGTGGAATAGATTCATTGCATTTTATTTGGTTGTTATATCTGTTATGCGTGCTGGATAGTTCTGGTACTTGGGTTTCCTTTCCTTATTGACCATGTTCGAGTTGTGGCTTATTGGCACATGGATAACATTGTATTAGATTTTGTGATTTTTGATGTGTCTTGTAGGTCGAACAGCTAGTACTGGGTGATATGAGGTTATTGGACCTTCAATCAGTGCAATCAGATTGGTATAATGTACGTTTGGAGGATGAATGTCACTAATAAGCTCAGAATTTGGTAATGGATCTTGTCGAGCGATAGAACTCCATGAATTATTAATTTGACGGGTGGTTATGAGTTTTTATACGTCACTTTCAACATGTGTACTATTTCAAGGTTTGGAATAGGATTTTACGTGTCATGAGGTATATTACCGGTACCGGGTTCGGTGATGAGCAGCTATCATGGTTGGAAGATATTGTCATGGGCATATGAGTTATGCAGTACATAGTGTGGTTACAACTTGGGTGCATAATTTTGCTAGGAGCTGGGATTGATACAATATATGTGTGCTAGAATTAGACCTTATAGGAAAGTTCGGATGTTGGAATTTGGTTCTAAGTCTTGTAGGCTAAGGTCGCAGGAAGGATCTCCAATCAGAGGTGTGCTAATGTGCTTATATGAATTAAGGTGGCATGGGTATGTGCATGGTGAGTTATATAGTGATTTAAAAGCTTGGAAATGACTCTTGACACGTTCGAGGACGAACATATTGTTAAGGGGGAGAAAGTAACGACATGACCACTCGTTTTGAACTTTAGCATGTCGTTCAGCGGTTTGAGACCTTGAGTAGCTTCACTTTATGCATTATGACTTTCATGTGTAGTTTGTTTTAATTTTTGAGAAGTTCGGAGTTGATTTGGAATAATAATTCTCAATTCGGAAGTTTAGATTGAAAAAGTTGACCAAGATTTGAATTTTAAATAAACGGCCTCGGAATCGGGATTTGAAGGTTTCTATAGGTTTGTAAGGTAATTTCAGACTTGGGTGTATGTTCAGGTTGAGTATCAAGTGGTCCGGGAGCAATTCGGCGCTTATTGTCGGAAGTTTGCATTTGGAAATTCTTAAATTTTCTAAGTTTTACTTTGGTGTTATCAGACTCGAGGTGGTGTTTCGGGACCTCAGATAGGTCCATTTAGTTGATCAGAACTTTTGTATGAAGTTTAGTAGTAACCCGGAATGTCTAAGTATGATTCGATCGCGTTTAGTGAAGTTTGAAGGTTTGAAACTTAAGAGAAGGATTTTGACCTTCAATTCTTGGTTTTGATGTTGTTCGTGGCATTTCGAGCCTTTGGATAAGTTTTGATAAGGTGTGTGGACTTGTTGGTATGAATGGACAAGGTGCCAAGGGCCTCGGGTGTGTTTCGGGATGGTTGCAGACCATTTCCTTTTTGATTTTCAATTGCTAGTTTCTGGTGTCAGTTGTATGCATCGCGATGTCGGAGTAGGTCTCACGATCGCGGATTATTGTGTGGATTTGGAGAAGAATTTGTTCTTCGCGATCGTGAAAGGATATCGCACTTAATGGTCTAGTTAAGCTCCCCGTTTGCTTGGAAGGGGTCGCAAACACGATGTGTAGCAGGGGCTATCCTGGGTTGGAAGCTTGAGCTTCGCGATCACGTGCGGAAATTCACGATCGCTTACTTGTGAGTTGTGGGGCACTGGATTTTGGCTTTAGAATTCTCAGGTCTCAGCTTGCGTTCGCTTAGTCTGGGTTGCTATTGTTCACGATCTCATGAGGTCCCTCAGGATTGCGTAGAAGGAAATTCCAGCGGTGGTAGTGTTGGCCTTCGCGATCGCGAGGGTATTTCCACGATCGCAAAGAGCAAGGACCTGGGCAGAATATAATTTAGCAAATAGGGAATTTGCTCATTTCTTCTCATTTCTCTCTAGCTAAGGTGATTTTTGGGCGATTTGGAGGAGCCATTTTCATCATCTATCACAAGGTAAATGATTCCAACTTTGTATAAGTTAAATACATGGCTTGTGTATGGATTTAAACATGAAAATTAGTAGAAATTATGGGATTTTGCAAGAAAACCTAAAATTGATATTTTTGAGTTTTCACCACGAAATTAGGCATAGAATTTGAATAAATTATACATTTGAATTCGGGATGCTATGGGTAATATTTTATCTTTGAAAATTTTTGGAATCCAGGGGTTGAATTTTTGACTTTTCGTGCGGAGTTGAGAATTTTTTTCTAATTATTAAATTATGAGTCTTTCAGCATAATTTGATTAGTTTGCACGTTCTTTGGCTAGTTTCGAATTGTTTGGCATTTGTTTAAGGTGTTACAGAAGTGTTGGAGCCCATTATCAAATTTCAGAGAAAAGTAAGTCTCATGTCTAATCTTGTAAGAGGAAATTTACCCGTAGGTGCAATACTTGCTACGTGCTATATGTTATGGGAGCTACGCACGTATGAGGTGACGAGCGTCTGTGCATATGCTACATTTGTAATTTGTCCGGATAGCTAGACTCACATCATGCTTTAACTGTACTACTTGAGTTATTCTTACCTATTTAAATGTTTTAATTTATGGTTTAGCCAGGATTAGACGTGCATAGAGTATCAAACCACATTCTAGAAACTTGACGACCCACTTGATTAGCCGCAGAAATTATACTTTCTCTTACGAATTCTCCCGTATTGTACATATTTGTCCAGAAGTTTCTTGATTTCATAACTAGCACAAATATTCGTGAGTTAGGTTGATGATCCGTCAAAAGCATCATTATTCTTATGGAATCGGGCTGAACACCTTAGCATTACTATTATGGATCGGGCCGTACGACATTGGAAATGTTATGAGATGCATCCATGGATCAGGCCGTACGACCTCGGTAGTATTATGGGAGTGGGTCGTGCGACCATGACGGGATATTGTACAATCACTCTTATGGGATCGTGTTGTTTGCCTCAGCTAAATCATGAGTAATATTTCGATAGGGAGTCAGTGCATATATGAGTACCCTGCCTTGGATTTGACATTTTTGCCTAGCATTGGCCATATATATTCTATTCGAAGTAGTATTCAGTATTTGAGAATCTCGTATTTATTCTTCTATTAAGGATTGTGCTATATACATATATCTATTTTTGTTTCCTTTATTTGCTATGCTTCATACCTTTCTACTATTATTATGCTTTAATTATGGGACTAGTAGTAAGTGTCGATGTCGACCGCTTGTCACTACTTCTTCGAGGTTAGACTAGATAATTAGTGGGTACACATTAATTTATTTACTCATACTACACTTCTACACTAATTGTGCAGGTACTGAAATAGGTATGTGTGGTGGTCATACAAGCGCGTAAACTGATGAGGAGACTTTGTGGTGAGCTGCTCTCTATCTTGCGATCTGTATCACATGGAGTCCACTTCCTATTCAGTTATTCTACTCTATCTATTTTCTATTCCAAACAGTTGTTGTAGTTGTATTGTATATTCTAGTAGATGCTCATGCACTTATGACATCGAGTTTTGGGGGTTTAGACCATTGTACATGGGTGTATTACTGTTATGACATTCGGATTTATATACTGAACATGTTCAAACATTGAAGATAATGTTAGTAGTTTTCTATAAAGACGGAACAATTCTGCTTGTTTATTTCATCGCTTTTTTCCAAAAAATTTATAAACTATTGATCGTTGTATTGATTTACTTTGGCTTGCTTGAAGGCAGCATTGGACGCCATCACGGCCTATGGTAGAAATTGGGATGTGACACTATGTGGAGCTAAACTTCACGTTCTAGGGTTGTGGTTCTTTCATGACTATTGTAATTTGGATATTGATTTTAATTTTCTTGATTTATCGTATTGGTTTATTTTTTTAATCCTGCGCTTAATTATTTGATTTCATGATCACCAATTAATTACTATCTACGAATCTAGAGTTGAACTCGAAAGTTAGAATTCTAGATTGCATATAGGATTGAGTAGAGCAAGTTCTTGAACCTGGGCATCAAGGAATGGATTTGCGGTTAGGATAGACATGCTAATTGCCTTGCTTGGTTATTATTCCTGAATTATAAATGTATTCTTATTTATTCTAAAATCTATAGACATATAAGCGTTAGATTAGCTTGAATAGGCGAGTAAAAACTTGATAGATTCTTATGAGCAATATTAACCTCGTCAATCAATAAATCAGATAAATTAATTAGTCAATTCAAGTGAAGAATACAATAGGATTGTTAGATAGACCATGATCTTAGATCGTTTGCATTGCATTGATAATATAAAAATCAGGTTTTCCTTTGTTCAGAGTTCACTATTTGTTTTCACATTATTTTAATTAGTTTAGAGTCAAATACTTCTAGGTTTAATTCTTGATAACAGTATATACTTGCGTGTGCATTTAGCCGCAATAAGTTTTTGCCGACGTTGTCGGGGACTTAGAATTAGATATTTTTAATATTAGATTTTTTACTTTTTATCTATTCAAATTTTTTTTTATGGTAGTATTTTTTTACTTATCTTAACATGGCATGTTGTAACAAAAATTGGTCAGGTGATGGTTATTTTTATTATGATAATCCTTGTTCATATTGTAGAGGACCCCACTATTTGAAAAATTGTTAGAATTCTCCCAGGAGCGAGTTGTGCGCACAATCTCAATCCTATGAGTGGAATATTTGTAACATGTGTGGTGGTCAAGGTGGCATTGGGATGGTTGTCCTAATTTTTTAATCCTTCTCTGATCCCTTATTATGACTTCTCTAATAATATTTATGAGTTTTGATAGGAGCAACAATATGGAGGCCGTGGAACATGATGCTCATATAATGGATGTGGTGAGGTAGCTAGTGGATCAAACTCATGAACAGCGAAAAGAGATGCAAAATCTCAAGGCAACAATAAAGAGAATGAAGGCCAAAGTAGAAGAATGGGTTGAAACATTCAGTGTCCAACAAGCTGCCGACTTATTTAATATTCAAGAAGAGTCTCAAATTGAAGAAGAGGGCGAGTTTCATCAACGGAGAATTTTTGAAAAAGTGGAGATTTTGAGCCAAACTTGGCAAGTCGAACTGACTGAAAAATTAGAAATATATGAGGCTCAACGTGAGGAAATCACAGAGGGGATTAAACATTTCATAGAAGGAAGAAGTGAGCTTGGACAAGAGATCAATAAATTTGGCAGTTATCTTCACGACTTGTAAGCTCTATTGAGTGCAAAGGTTGTTGCGTCTAACGCCCAACAAAATAGTTCTGAGTCGTGTGAAGCTGAAAAGGAGTTTATAAGCCAAATTGAGGAGCTAAAAATGAAGAATCAATCATTGGACTATATTTTTATTCATGATGCCCACTTTGAAAAAAGTACACTAGAGTCATGTGAGGAAGTAGATAAAAATGAACTTGAAGACTCTAGTATGTGCACATATGAGGATGTAAATAGTGACGCAATTCTAAAGTTTGGGCGTCATTCCATAAATTTTTTAACATTGTGTTTGGATGATGACATGAAAATCGAGTCATATGAGCCTTTGGAGGAGCTAACGGATGATGAACAAGGTGCTTACACTCTAGAATTTATTGTGATAGAAAGACAGAGTTACATACCTCATCTGAAGGCCAAGAAGTGCAAAATACTACATTGGTTACTTGGCCATTTAGATTTGTATCTCCACCCTGGGAGCATAGCAGAAAGCTTGAAGCTAAATTAGGGTCTCAATTCATAAGTTCGAGGTGGAGGCAACCCAGCGTTACTGTTTTATTTTATTTTATTTTATTATTTTTATAGAATTTATTTTTAATTTGTAGGATTATTAGCATAGAAGAAAAGTCATAGGATGTGCAAAAGTGAGTCAAATGGTTGGGACTAAGTGCGGAGTACCTGCACAAAAGACCATGCATGTGAGAAGTTTGAGTACCCGTGAGCTACTAGTGCTTCGGCTTTTAAGGGAGTTTCTTGTCCATTCTTATTTTATTTGTTTTATTAGTACATTGGGGACACTGCTCTCTTGTAAGTGTGGGGTGGCGGACTTTCTTTGCATTATTAATAGTAGTATATTAGTATTAATGTTAAATTCTTCTTCTTCATTTTTTTTAGCTTCTTGTTTTTTCTTATATAGGTTAGTAGCTTTTAGACTATTAGTAAGGTATTTAGTTGTAGTTTTAATAGCTTAAACAATTAAAAATAAGAAAAATCAAAAACAATTTGGAAAAAAGAATGGACTTTCTCGACGGTGGATCTCCTAGATAGTTTTCTTGAGGGATTAAATCTAAAGAAAAAACACAAAATAAGAAATTGACAAATAAAAAATCCAAAAATTTGTCTTTTTATTCTTTTAGGTAGTAATAATCTCTCGTGATTTTTCTTTGTGCCTCGACTCTTTTCCAATGGGATGTAGTTTGAACCTGGTAGTTTTTTAATTTTTTATTATGACTTAGAAAATAAATGGAGAAAAAATGATAAGATTCCTAGGTGCCTTTGACTTGTTTGATAGTAGCATATTTAAGCTTTGGTATGCGTAGTTTCTTTCTTATGTTTTGAAATTGTTCATAAAGCCTTTATGAATTACATAGCATATTTTGTGATGCCTATGTCTCATTTTTCTCACTTATGTTCATTTTGTACTTAATGCTTAATATCTGGTGGCTCCATGAATACTTGATTTAGTTAGAAACCATCCTTAGTGAGTCATGTGCCATGTGTTGTGAGATTTTTGTGTTGTCCATATTTTTGTAATAGAGTCTAGAACTTGCCCGGCATGTCAGTTGATGCGAAATCCTAGGTGTTGCTTGATTTGTAAAATGATTTTAGGCTTTCTTTGATCTTTTTGAGCTTACAGCTTATCGAAAATAAAATTATCCCTAGTTAGCCCTTTTGAGCCATTAGACTTAATTGATATTGTTTTGATCCTTTTACCTCTTAAGGCACTTGCTATAAAAATGAGCGCTAGAAGAAATAAGGAGGAAACGTGGGAGGCTTTTATGTGGAACCAATGAAAAGAAGAAAGGTGCACTTGTAATGTAAAGAATACACCACTAGCGGAAATTGTAGAAGAGGAAAAAATGTTGTTAAAAAAAAGAAAAGGAAAGAAAAATCTGAAAGAAGAAAAGAATTAGCAAAAGAAATAATACATCTTGTCTTTTGCTAGTGGGCATGAATTGAAGTAGTTTATAAAAAAAGAGGGAACATTTTCGGGGTGATATTATATGTTAGCGTGAAGCCGGGTTGAAGAAGAATGCGCTTAAGGTTGATTATGTGATATGTTAAAGTGATTAGAATGGTTGGTCACTATTCTTAAATATATCCTACCCGTCCCTTAGCCCACTTACAACCATGAAAAACACCTAATTGATTTTAGATCGGGCGAGCCTACATTAGTAGAAGTTTATATAATAGGAAAGACTATGGTACCTTTTGCATGCATGTGACTTCTTTGTGAGAGTGAGCGATTTCTTTGTTGTATGTGAGTTCTTAAATTATATTTGAAAATGAGATTCGAATGTGTGAATTCAACTTACTCTCTTTGATTTGTAGTGAGGGCACATCGTTTCACGAGGAATAGATAACATTATTAGACTTCTTGTGAATATTGGGTGTTCAAGCCATGAGTGCATTTTGACATTTAGTTGGTTTTTGAGGCTAGGATTATTATGAGCATGTTGTTCTTGTTGTGAATATTTTTGAATTATTGTATAAGTTAAAGGGAAGTATGTGGTGAATACTTATGTTTGAGTTTAATGGTTTCTATCAACCACAGTCATAGGTGTAGTGTTCTTCAAATGTGTTAAGTTGTAAAGCGCTTAAAGATAGTGTAAATTATTGGTTGATTCGAAGACGAGCAACGTTTAAGTGTGGAATAGTGATATTTGGCTATATATTTATATTTTTTCTGTTTTCCTTACCTTATATTTTGGTGTTTTGATTAATTGTGCGTTGTATGATTGAGTTGTTTTTATGTGTAGGATCATTGGAATGAAAGTTGCACAAGAAGATGTTGAAGACACTAGAAAAACGCACAAAAAGAAGAAAATCGGATCAAGGGAAAGGCACCTCGCCTCGCTTAGCTTAGGGCGAGATGCTACCTCGCCCCAGGCATTGCCTCCCCTAGCTTATTGCGTGCTTCAGACCAGGCCCCATGATGTTAAAGGTATGGTCCCCTAGTTCGTGAATAATTGGATTCCTACTATGTTTTGGACTTGGATACTTCAACCCTAGTTATAAATACTCCCTAAATATGTCAAATAAAGGGGGGCGTTTTTTAGAGGGGAATTCGACCTAGGGAGAGCACGAGCTGTTGTGGAGGCGGAAATTCATCAAATTCTATTTTTCTTTCGCCTAACTTAGTAATTTTATGTTTTTGGATGATTTGTTGTTTGGCTACCATGTCTATGTGAAGCTAAACTTCACGTTCTAGGGTTGTGGTTCTTTCATGACTACTGTTATTTGGATATTGATTTTGATTTCTTCATTTATCGTATTAGTTTATTTATTCAATCATGCTATTAATTATTTGATTACTCGACCACCAATTAAAGACTATCTACGAATCTAGAGTTGATGTCACGGCCCCAAATTTCCATCCGTAGGATATCGTGATGGCACCTAGTCTCTAAAACTAGGTAATCCTAACATTAATAATAGCTTGACAGAAATAATGAACAGAAATACTAAACAAGTCTAATAAATTCATAAAATCACCCCCAACAGAATTCAACAAACACTTTTCTAAAACTGGTGGAACTGAGTCATAAGCTCTATAGAGTGAACTAAAATGCCTACTACATCACTATCTGAATGAAAATACAATAGGAAGTAAAGATAAAGGAAGGTGACTCTGAGGCCTGCAGACGACGAGCAGGCATACCTTGAAGTCTCTGTAAAGAAGCTAAAAGTAAATCACTATGCCTGCCACGAGCAGACGTACTTGTATCTGCACAAAAAGATGTGACAGAAGCGAAGTATGAGTAAAGTATAATGGTGCCCAGTAAGTATCAAGCCTAACCTCGGTAGAGTAGTGACGAGGACAGGTCAAGAGACCTACTAGGATATACATAAACAGTATGAAAATATAATAAGGATAATAGTGGAAGGCGGAGAAATAAATGATACGAAACAAGTGAATAGCATGAACTAATACCGGAATTTGTAAGCATGGAAATAACATAGTGAAATCCATTAAGAGAACCACAATGATCATATACGGACAATAATTGATAGAACAAGGAAGAACAAAACCACAAGAAGTGTTCCCACCAAAACATTTTGCAACATGAGGTAAAAAACAAGAATCACAATGAGGTACCGCCTCGTGTAAAATAAGAATCACAACCGAGGTACCGCCTCGTATTCACAATTCGCAATCTCAATCACAATATTTTCTTATACCACTGCATGAGCCTTACATTTAAATAGTTTTGAAAACAGTTTTTCCCGAAATAGCTACACGCACTTTAGCCCAACTTATGACGCCTCGTGGCTTCATGTAATCTCATATAAGAAATCACGCACATAAGTCCCACTTTATGCCGCCACATGCACATTAACCCCTAGCCTTATACCGCCGCATGTGCGTCAATATCACATCACAATAACAACTCGCACCACAGGTGCCCAAATATCACAGTTTACCAATAATCAACAATATTAATGTTTCCACAACATTAGCCCACGGCTTAACTACATTGCGTACAAGAATATCAACAACAACAATGAATATAGAATGCTCAAGAAGAAAGATGTCTCAACAATAAACCATTTCACCTCAACGTGATAACGGCTTCCACAACTTCAACACCAATAACTCAACAATGGAAGAGATAGCGTGTAACAATGACATCAAATAATGGAAATCAATAATGAAAGAGATAACATGAACAATAACTTCAAATAATGAAAATCAACTATGAAAGAGATAACATGAACAATAACTCCAAATAATGATAATCAACAATGAAGAGATACATGTGACAATATAAGAGGCAACAAGTTCAACTAAAGCATGAAAGAAATTTATCAATTAGGATGTAGAACAAGTGTTAACGAGTCATTTAAGGAAAGTAAGGATAGACTAACACAAGTGATGATAAGTTGACTATGAAAATTTAGAATATGATATGATAATTCAATTAACTTATGGAAAGAGTTTAAGTAGCCTAAACTAGTCAAAAACCACATATAGCACGTGTACCCACTCGTCACCTTGCGTACACGGCTTTCACATAGCACAAACGACACAATCAATCCCAAATCCTAAGGAGTAGTTTTCCCACAAAAAATTAGGCAAAATACTTACGTCAACTAGGCCAATTCAACTCTCGGAAATAGCTTTTCCCCTAAAATTCGCCTCTACACGGCTCAAATCTAACCAAAATCGACTTAATATCATCAAACAATGCAAGCGAAAACAATTACAATAGATAAAGTCATGATCTTTACACATTTCCTAAAAATTCAACAAAAGTCAATCCGGGTCTCGCCCGGTCAAAACTCTAGTCCAATGGTAGATTCCAACTACCAATGACCCCACGAGTTCAAATAGTTTCAAAATCCGAGTCCAAATCGACTCTCAAAACTCAAATTCTTATTTTTCAAAAACTTGACAAGGTTTCACAAATTTTCACATTGATTCACATGATTTTGATGTTAAAATCCAAGATATATTGATAGAATATGATTATAAATATATTAGAATCACTTACCCAAAGTTTGTAGATGAAAATCCCCTCTCCAAATCGCCTCCGACCAGGTCTAGGGTTCTAAAATGAGAGAATGAGAGATGAAACCCCGACTTCCAGCCCCTTTTGATCAGCTGCTTATGTCGCAATTGCAACATGGGTTTGCAATTGCGACATGGGTTCGCAATTGTGAACCCTCGCAAAGAATACATCGCAAATGCAGCCACTGACCTTCCTACTGGGACCTCGCAATTGCGATCAATGGGTTCGCAAATGTGAACCCAGCCCCCTTCGCAAAAGCAACAATTTAGTCACAAATGCGAACTACCCAAAGTGCTAGACCACTACGCAATTACGAGCCTGGTATCGCAATTGCGATACCTGAGGTGCCCCTGCTATGCTCGCAATTGTGAACCTGGTGTTTGCAAATGCGATACCTGAAGCATCAGCACACCGAATTCTGCAATTTCGGTCCAAAAACACTCTGGAACATGTCTGAAACTCATTCGAGCCCTCAGGGCTCCAAACGAAACATCCACACAAGTCTAAAAACATCATACGAACTCGCTCGCGCAATCGTAAAACAAAAATAACATCTAAAACTACAAATCGAACACTAAAAGGAATAAGTTTCAAAGTGAAGTTCAAGGATCTCTAGAATGACTACTAAACATCCAAATCCTATCAAACCAAGTCCAAATGATATCAAATTCTGTAGAAAAGTTTTGAATAGCATAACGGACCCATTCCACATCCCAAAACCAAATTTCGAGCTCGATAGCTAAAAGTCAACCTACGGTCAAACTTTTTAACTTCAAATTGCTAAAATTCGGCAAAACAAGATAAATCAATCTACGGACTTCCGAATTCAATTTCGGGCATACAGCCAAGTCCAAAATCACAATGGGAAGCTATCGGAGACATCAAAACATTGTTCCATGGTCGTTTCCAAAAAAGTCAAAGTATGGTCAACATTTCTGCTTTAAGCTTCTAAGTCAAAAATCAAAGGGTCCAAATCAACCCGATAGCTTCCCGGAACAAAACTAACCAACCCCGCAAGTCATAATCATAAACACACATGTTTGAAGAATAAAAAGGGGTAACGAGGTGCAATTACACAAAATGACCGGTTGGGTTGTTACGTTCTCCCCCTCTTAAAACAAATGTTTGTCCTCGAACATGCATAAGTATATACTTGAAATGATGAATAGATGAGGATAACGACTCAGTATGTTGTGCTCAGTCTCCCAGGTCGCCTCCTCGACCGAATGACCCCTCCATTGAACCTTCACTGAAGCAATTTTCTTTGGTCTCAACTTCCAGACCTTTCTGTCCGAGATAGCCACCGGCTCCTTAATATAAGTCAAATCCTCGTCCAATTGGATTGTGCTGAAGTCTAAAACATAGGACAAATCACTATTATACTTCTGGAGAATAGATACATGGAACACCAGATGAACCGCAGGTAGACTAGGTGGCAATGCAAGCTTGTAGGCCACCTCACCAATCCTCTCAAGGATCTCAAAAGGTTCGATACACCTAGGGCTCAACTTGCCCTTCTTCTCGAACCTCATCACACCATTCATAGGTGAAACCCAAAGCAAAACTTTCTCTCCAACCATGAATGCAACATCACGAACCTTCCGATCTGCGTAGCTTTTTTGTCTAAATTGGGTTGTACGAAGCTGGTCTTGGATCAACTTGACCTTCTCTAAAGCATCTCGAACCAAATCCGTGCCTAATAACTTAGCCTTTCCCGGCTAAAACAAACTAAACAGACAACGACATTTTCTCCCATATAGGACCTCATAAGGAGCCATCTGAATACTCGATAGGTAGTTGTTGTTGTAGATAAACTACGCAAGCAGCAAGAACTGATCCAAAGAACCCCCGAAATCTATAACACAAGCACAAAGCATATCCTCCAATATCTGAATGATGCGCTCGAACTATTCATCTTTCTGGGGGTGAAATGTTGTACTCAACTCAACCAGTGTGCCTAGCTCATGTTGTACAACTCTCTAGAAATGCGATGTCAACCTTGTACCCCGATCAAATATGATGGATACTGGTATGCCATGAAGTCGGACAATCTCGCAGATGTAGGTCTGAGCCAACTGCTCTGAAGAATAGGTAGTCACTACCAGAATGAAAGGAGCCATCTTGGTCAACCTATATACAATCACCCATACCACGTCAAATTTCTTCTAATTCTGTGGGAGCCCACCAACGAAGTCCATGGTGACACGCTCCCATCTCCACCCAGGAATCTCAAGTCTCTAAAGCAAACCGCCCAGCCTTTGATGCTCATACTTCACCTACTAACAATTTAGGCACCAAGCTACATATTCCACTATGTCCTTCTTCATTCTCCTCCACCAATAGTGTTGCCTCAAGTCCTGATACATCCTAGCAGCACCCGGACGAATGGAGTACCGCAAACTGTGAGCCTCTTCAAGAATCAACTCACGCAACCCATCCATGTTGGGCACACACAATCGCCCATGCATCCGCAACACACCGTCATCTCCGATAGAAACCTCCATGGCATCATCGTGCAGAACCGTGTCCTTAAGGAAAAGGAAATGGGGGTCGTCATATTAACGCTCTCTGATACGATCATATAGAGAAGACTGAGAAACCACATAAGCAAGAACTCAACTGGGCTCCGAAACATCCAATCTAACAACTAGTTGGCTAAGGCCTGAACATCCAATGTTAATGGCCTCTCCGCTACCTGTAGATATGCTAAACTTCCCAAACTCTCTGCCTTTTTACTCAAGAAATCGGCCACCACATTAGCCTTCCCCGCATGATATAGAATAGTGATATCATAGTCCTTAAGCAACTCTAACCACCTCCGCTACAGCAAGTTAAGATCTTTCTATTGGAACAGATGCTTTAGACTCCGATGGTCGGTAAAGACCTCACAAAGGACACCGTACGAATAGTGCCACCAAATATTCAATGCATGAACAATAGCTGCCAATTCCATGCCGTGGACTTGATAATTCTTCTCATGAGTCTTCAGCTGCCGAGACGCGTAGGTAATCACCCTACCATCTTGCATCAACACCACGTCAAGGACAATACGTGACGCATCACAATATATAGTATAAGACCCAAAACCCATAGGCAACACCAACATTGGGGATGTAGTCAAAGCAGTCTTGAACTTTTGAAAGCTTGCCTCACACTCCTCGGACCATTTGAAAGAAGAACCCTTCTAGGTCAATCTGGTCATAGGTGCAGCAATAAATGAGAAACCGTCTATGAGACGGCGATAATACCTGCCCAAACCAAGGAAACTCCAAATCCTCAAAGCCGAGGACGGTTTGGGGCAACTCTGAACTGCCTCAATCTTCTTCAGATCTACCTTAATCCTCTCACTCGACACCACATGACCCAAAAACGCCACTTAATCAAGCCAGAATTCAAGCTTTGAGAATTTTGCATACTACTTCTTCTCTCTCAAGATCTAGAGCACGATCCTTAGGTTTTGCTCATGATCTTCCCGGCTGTGGGAGTACATCAAGATGCTGTCAATAAACACAATGATGAATGAAACAAGGTAAGGCTAGAATACACTATTCATCAGGTGCATAAATGTTGTTGGGGTGTTGGTCGGCCCAAATGGCTTCACAAGGAACTCGTAGTGACTATATCGAGTTCTAAAGGCACTCTTCAAAATATCCGGATCCCGAATCTTTTGCTGATGATAATACGATTGCAAATCAATCTTTGAGAACACTCTGGAACCCTGTAGTGGATCAAATATGTCCTCAATGCGCGGCAATAAATACTTATTCTTCACTGTAATCTTGTTCAACTATCGATAATCAATACACATACGCATAGAACCATCCTTCTTCTTCACAAACAAGACCAGAGCACCATAAGGCGACACACTAGGCTGAATGAAACCCTTATCAAGCAACTCTTGAAATTGCTCCTTTAACTCCTTTAGCTCTGCTAGGGCCATACAATATGGTGGAACAAAAACGGGCTAAGCGCCCGGCAACAAGTCAATACCAAACTCGATATCTCTATCGGGCGGCATGCCTGGAAGATCCGCTGGAAATAAATCTAGGAAGTCTCTCACTACCGAAACTGACTCAACGGTAGGAGTACTAGCACTAACATCTCCTACAAAGTCTAGATAAGCATCAGACCCCTTCTCAACCATCCGCTGATCCTTCACAAATGATACAACCCTGCTAGGAATATAATCCAATGCACCCCTCCACTCTAACCGTGGCAAAACTGGCATAGCCAATGTCACAAACTTGGCGTGACAATCTAGAATAACATGATAGGGCGACAAGCAGTCCATTCTAAAGATAACATCAAAGTCTACCATACTAAGTAACAATAGATCAGCTCTGGTCTCAAAACAAAAAATAAAAACTAAACATGACAGATACACATAGTCCAAAACAATAGAATCTCCCACATACGTGGACACAAAAACAGGAGAACTCAAAGAATCATGAGATATATCCAAATATGGGGCAACGTAACATGACACATATGAATAAGTGGATCCCGGATCAAATAAGACTGATGCATCTCTATAGCAAACCGGAACCATACCTGTAATGATTGCGTCTGAAGCAACTGCCTCCATCCTACTAGGAAAAGCATAGAATCTGGCCTGGCCTCCCCCTCTAGGGTGACCTCTACCCGCCATCCCCCACTCTAGCTGGCTGTGCAGGTGGAGCGGCAACTAGGGAAATAACCATGGCCTAAGAATTCTGTGGACCTGACGGAATCCATGGAGCCTGAGTACTTTGTGGAGGTGCACCCCTCCTGAGTCTGGGGCAGTCTATAACGATGTGACAGGTGTTACCATACTCAAAGCAAGCTCTCGGTGGGAGTGGCTGCTGGGACTGGCTCGGGCCTGGTCGACTGGACTAACCGCTGAAGGCACCCTATGCAGGAGGTGCATTAGAAAGTGGTTGAGCAAAGTGTGCAACCTGAGACCTCGGAATACCCGGAGCACCACTAGAAGCTATAAGTGCTGAGTGAACTGGACGACTCACACAGCCTCTACCATGACGGGCTATAGCTGTAGAGTGACCACCACTAAATCCTCCAGTACCTCGCGGCCTCTTGGCCTCCATGTCCTCTCTGTCACGGCCTCGCATGCCCTCTAACCTTCGTGCAATCTCTACCACCTGCTGCTATGGTGTATCTGTCTCCAACTCTTGAGCTGTGCTGAATCTAATACCATAGTTGAGCCCCTCGCTGAATTAACAAACTCGCTCTTTGATTGTAGAAACCAAGGCAGGTGGATATCTGGATAAGTCACTGAATCAGACAGCATACTCTGATACTATGATAGTACCGTGGCGGAGCTGCTCAAACTCCGCGCACCATGCATCCCTAAGGGTCTGGGGAACAAACTCTCTCAAGAATAACTCTAAAAATCGATTCCATGTAAGTGAAAGATTCAGTTTTCGAAGTCAACCAATTCGCATGATAAGGAATCAAAGAAGTAAAGTTTTGCTAACAGTTATGTCGCCTCTTGAAGATAAGTATAGATGTTTGCGTACTTATCCGCAAGACTCTACTAAACCTGCTTATGACTCGTAACACCTATGACCCTAGAGCTCTAATACCAACTTGTTATAACCCCAAATTTTCCTCTGTAGGATGTCGTGATGGCACCTAGTCTCAAAGTCTAGGTAAGCCTAACAATTAATAATAGCTTGACAGAAATAATTAACAGAAATACTAAACAAGTCTAATAAACACATAAAATACAACAAGAAGTAAAGACAAAGGAAGGTGACTCCGAGGCCTGTGGACGCCGAGCAGGCATACCATGAAGTCTCCTGTAAAGTAGCTAACAGTCAATCACTAACGCCCGACATGAGCAGACGTATCTGGATCTGCACAAAATGATGTGCAGAAGCGTAGTATGAGTATACCACAATGGTACCCAGTAAGTATCAAGCCTAACCTCTGTAGAGTAGTGACGAGGACAGGTCAAGACACCTACTAGGATATAAATACACAGTATGAAAACATAATAAGGATAAATAATGGAACGCGGAGAAATAACTGATACGAAAAAAGTGACTAGCATGAACTAATACCGGAATTTGTAAGCATGGAAATAACATAACAAAATCAATTAAAGAGAACCACAATGATCATATACGGACAATAACCGATAGAACAAGGAAGAACAAAACAATAAGAAGTGTTCCCACCAAAACTCTTTGCAACATGAGGTAAACAACAAGAATCACAACGAGGTACTGCCTCATGTACAATGAGAATCACAACCGAGGTACCACCTCGTGTATATATCAAGAATCACAATCGAGGTACCACCTTGCATTCACAATTCACAATCCCAATCACAATCTTTCCTTATACCGCGAGCGTTACATTTAAATAGTTTTGAAAATAGTTTTTCCGAAATAGCTACACGCTCTTTAGCCCACCTTATGGCGCCGCGTGGCTTCACATAATTCCCTTACAAGCAAGACGCACATAAGTCCTACCTTATGCCGCCGATGCACATTAACCCCTAGCCATATACCGCTGCATGCGCGTCAATATCTCATCACAATAACAACTCGCACCACAAGTGCCCATATACCACGTCTTGCCAAAAATCAACAATATCAATATTTCCTCAACATTAGCCCATGGCTCAACCACATTGTGTACAAGAATATCAACAACAACAACAATGAATGTAAAATGCTCACCAAGAAACATGTCTCAACAATAAACAATTTCGCCTCAACGTGATATGGCTTCCACAACTTCAACACCAATAACTCAACATTGAAAGAGATAACGTGTAACAATGACTTCGAGTAATGGAAATCAACAATGAAAAAGATAACATGAACAATAACATTAAATAATGACAATCAATAATGAAAGAGATAACATGAACAATAACTTCAAATAATGACAATCAGCAGTGGAAGAGCTAACATGAACCATAACTTCAAATAATGATAATCAACCATGAAGAGATAACATGTGACAATAAAAGAGGCAACAAGTTCAACTAAAGCATGAGAGAAATATATCAATAAGGATGTAGAACAAGTGTTAACGCGTCATTTACAACATGTAAGGATTGACTAACACAATTGAGGATAAATTGAATATGAGAATTTAGAACATGATATGACAATTGAATTAAAGAATGGAAAGAGTCTAAGTAGCCTAAATCGGTCAAAAACCACATATAACACGTGTACCCACTCGTCACCTTGCGTACACGGCTTTCACATAGCACAAACGACACAATGTTTCCCAAGTCCTAAGAGTTAGTTCTCCCACATAAAGTTAGGCAAGATACTTACCTCAACTAGGCCAATTCAACTATAAAAAATAGCTTTTCCCCTAAAATTTGCCTCCACACGGCTCAAATCTAACCAAAATCGACTTAATATCATCAAACAAAGCAAGGGAAAACAATTACAATAGATAAAGCCATGATCATTATACTTTTCCCAAAAAATCAACAAAAGTCAACCCGGGGCTCGCTCGATCAAACTGGGGTCTAATGGTAGATTCCAACTATCCATGACCCCACGAGTTCATATATGTGATTAGTTTCAAAAACCAAGTCCAAATTGACTCTCAAAACTCAAATTCTTATTTTCCAAAAACTTGACAAGGTTTATCAAATTTTAACTTTGATTCACAAGATTTGATGTTAAAATCTGAGATATATTGATGGAATATAATTATAAATAGATTAGAATCATTTACCCAAAGTTTATAGATAAAAATCTCCTCTACAAATCGTCTCCCATCGAGTCTAGGGTTCTAAAATGGGAGAATGAGAAATGAAACCCCGACTTCCAACCCTTTTGATCACCTGCTAATGTTGCGATTGTGACAAGGGTTCACAATTGCAAAGAATACATCGCAAATGTGGCCACTGACCTTCCTACTGGGACCTCGCAATTGCAATCAATGTGTTCGCAATTGCGAACCCTGCCCCTTCGCAAAAGCGACAATTTAGTCGTAAATGCAAACTACCCAAAGTCCTAGACGACATCGCAATTGCGGGCCTGATATCGCAAGGCCCCCTCGCGAAGCTCGCAATTGCAAACCTGGAGTTTGCAAATGCGATACCTGAAGCATCAACACACTAGATTTTCTGCAATTTCAGTCCAAAACACTCCGTAACATGTCTGAAACTCATCCGAGCCCTAGGGGCTCCAAACCAAACATCCACACAAGTCTAAAAATATCATACAAACACGCTCTTGTAATCAAAACACAAAAATAATGTATAAAACTACGAATCGAACACTAAAACGAATAAGTTTCAAAGAAAAGTTCAAGAATCTCTAGAATTACAACTAAACGTCTGAATCCTATCAAACCAACTCCAAATGATATCAAATTTTACAGACAAGTTCCGAATAGCATAACGGACCTGTTCCAAGTACCAAAATTAAATTTCCAGGTCGATAGCTAAATTTCAACCAACGGTCAAACTTTTCAACTTCAAATTGCCAAATTTCAGCAAAATAACATAAACCAATCTACGGACTTCCGAATTCAATTCCGAGAAAATGCCCAAGTCCGAAATCATGATACAAAGCTATCAGAGCCATCAAAACACTGTTCCAAGGATGTTTTCACAAAAGTCAAAGTTTGGTTAACATTTCTGCTTTAAACTTCTAAGTCAAAAATCAAAGGGTCCAAATCAACCTAAAAGCTTCCCGGAACGAATATAACCAACCACGCAAGTAATAAAATCATAAACACACATGTGTGAAGCATAAAAAGGAGTAACGGTGCACAATTACACAGAACGACCAGTCGGGTTGTTACAGTTGAACTCGAAAGTGGAAATTCTAGAATGCATACAGGATTGAGTAGAGCAAGTTCTTGAACTTGGGCATCGGGAAATGGCTTCGGGTTAGGATAGACATATGCTAATTTCCTTGCTTGGTTATTATATGGGAATTATGGATGCATTCTTGTTGACTCTAACTCTATAGACATATAGGCGTTACGTTAGCTTGAATAGACGACTGAGAATTCGATAGATTCTTATGAGCAATATTAACTCCGTCAACAAATAAACCAGACAAATTAATTATTCAATTGAAATGAAGAGTACAATATGATTGTTAGATATCATGTGCCTTGTTCAGAGTTCACTATTTGATTTCACTTTATTTTAATTAGTTTAGAGTAAAACACTTCTTGGTTTAATTCTTGTTTATATAATTAGGATGGTAAAATTTAGTTAATAAATGATAACATGTCCTCATGGATCGGGATCAAACTTTTAGTCATTTTATTGCTTGATGACAGCATAAACTTGCGTACGCCTTTGGCCGCAACACTAACCTCTGAAGCTAACCACCTAGTCTCTGATGCTCATACTTGAACTGGTGATAATTTAAACACCTAGCCATATATAATAATGTCCTTCTTTATCCTTCTCTACCAGTAATGCTGCTTCAAATCACGATATATATTCATAGAACCTAGATTAATATAATACGGCGAGCTATGAGCCTCATCAATTCCCTTAAATCATCCAATTAGGAACATAAATCCGACCCTGAAGTCGCAGTACACCATCATCACCAACGGTCAACTCCTTAGCACCACCGTGTTGCACCTTGTACTTTAGGGCAAGCAAATGGGGATGGTCATATTGGTGAGCCTTGATGCGCTCATTGAATAATGACTATGAAACAACATAAGCAAGGACTCTACTTGGCTCCGAAATATCCAACCTCACCAACCTATTGGCCAACGCCTGAACATCCATATTGAAAGGCCTCTCCCCAGCTGGTATGAACGCTAAACTCCCCATACTCTCCACTTTTTTTGCTCAAGGTGTCTGCTACCACATTAGCCTTTCCTAGATGATAAAGAGTGGTGATATCACAATCCTTCAACAATTCCAACTATCTCCTCTACCTCAAATTCAAATCTTTCTGTTTAAACATATGAGGGAGACTCCGATGATCCGTATACACCTCACAAGGCACTACATACAGATGGTGCCGCAACATCTTGAGCTCTTGCACAATAGCTACTAACTCCAAATCATGCACCGGATAGTTCTTCTCATCGGTATTCAATTGGCGTAATGCATAGGAAATCACTCTACTGGCCTGCATCAACAAGCACCAAATGCCAACTCATAAAGCATCACAAAAAACCGTATATGACCCCAATTTTCAAGGAAAAACCAAAACTGGAGCCATAGTCAAGGTAGTTTTAAGCTTCTGAAAGCTCTTCTCATACTTATCCGACCACCTGAATGGAGTTCCCTCCTGAGTCAACTTAGCCAATGGCGCTACAATAGATGAAAATCTTTCTATGAAGTGACAGTAGTAACCAGCCAAACCCAAGAAGCTCCTGATCTTTGTAGCGGTAGAAGTTTTGGGCCAACTCTGAACTGCCTCAATCTTCTCCCGGTCAACCTTGATTCCATCACTAGATACCAGATGACTCAAGAACGCCACTAAGTCCAGCCAAAACTCGTACTTGGAGAACATAGCATAGAAATTCTTCTTCCTCAAAATCTAAAGCACAATCCTCAAATGTTGGTTGTGTTCTTTAGTGCTATAAGAATACACCAAGATATCATCAATGAACATAATGATAAAAGAATTCAAATAAGGCTAGAATACATTTTTCATCAAATGCATGAAGGCTACCGGGGCATTCATCAAACCAAAAGACATCACCAAAAACTCATAATGCCCATAATGAGTCCTGAAAGCCATCTTAGTGATGTCTGAAGCCCTAATATTCAACTGGTGATAACCCTATCTCAAGTAAATCTCGAGAACACTATGGTGCCCTGAAGTTGATCAAATAAATCATCAATGCGTGACAAATGGATACTTGTTCTTTGTAGTAACTTTGTTCAACTGCTGATAGTCAATACACATCCTCAGCGACCCATTATTCTTCTTTACAAACAACATCGGTGCATCCCACGGTGATACACTAGGCGTGATGAACCCGTTGTCCAACAACTCTTACAACTGTCTTTCAATTCCTTCAAATCCTCTGGAGACGTACGATATGGAGGAGTAGACATGGGTTGCGTTCCTTGATCACATAATATTCACACCCCAATTAAGGGATATGAAATGGTCAATACAATAATAAACCCAACGTTGGTCGGGATCAAATCTAGAAGGAGTTTAGATTGGGTTATAAGGTAAATCTTTAAGATATCAACTCGAAATAACTAGATTTAACTTCCAAACAAATGTGTGTATCATTTTTGCTAAATAAACTACTAAGGATTTTGACTAGCTATCAAACAAGTAATAATTGAAATGTTTTGAGGTTTTATCAAAATGAGAAAAGCCTATGGTTGTAACCTTAAACTAGTTGTAAACCTAATGGGTAGTGTAAATTTATGCTTGATATAGATCGGGGGTAGTTGTGACTCGCAATACACAAGTACTCACTCAATCCCTCTCGGTTAAAGAGTGATTATGCCCAAATTGGCTCTCAAGTCCAAATAGGTAGTAATGAAACAATTGAATATGAGTCCAAGTTAGATTACCCCTGTCACTAGTTCAAATCCTTTAATTTCAACTAGTTCAATTTCTAGTTAGCCAAATATTCCTAGACTAAATTCCTCTTTCTCAAGTAAGAACAAAGTCAAATAGGAATGAATCAATATTTGCAACCATTAATTCTAAATTGAAAGCATAAACAACGCTAAATAACACTAATTCAATCAATAGAAAGCATTAATATTAAACACCCATAATTTTTACACACTAGGGTTGGATCATAACCTTAGATACAAAACTAGCTACTCATGGCAATGGACATAGAAAGATGAAAAGAAGAAAAAATTAAAGACATAAAGCTAAAATAAAATAGAAAATTAATTGATCCTCTTTAATTCTAGCTCAAAGTTTCCCCAAATACCTAAGAATAACAATATTTTGCTACTACAATATGAAAAGATGCCCTAAAAAGTGTTACACGCCTATTTTTAGTGCTCCGAAATTTCTAACAAAAATACCCTACAGAAGATTCTGTGGCCGCACTTTAACTTCTGCGGTCCTCACTTTTCTGGGTTAATCTTGCGGGTGCTTTCAGTCGGAGGAGTTGGCCGCACTTCAGCATCTATGGATGCACTTGTAATTCTGCGGGTCACATTTAAGGATGCTTCTGATCTGTTCGATTGCACATTCTCTGATCTATCAGGCTTGTCAGTGCAAACCTATTTTGCGGACCAAGTGCGATTGCACATTTTAGTCTGTGGATCGCACTTCTGCCAAAAATCCCTAAAGTTCCAATTCTTCTTCTGTGGACCGCATTTACTTTTGCGGCCACATATGAATTTCTACGGACCGCACTTCTCTTTGAACTTTTCCTCTTTGCTAAACTTGGATGGAACATCTCCCTTTGGAGTTATATTTCTTCATTGAGCTTACATTCTCAGCACACCTACAATTCAACCATCTTCATTAGATTCTAAGACAAAAGATCAGCACTTTCGGACTAAAAACTACAACAAGAAGGTGCTAATAAGTGGTTAAAATCTACACTTATCAACTCCCCCAAACTTAAGTCTTAGCTTGTCCTCAAGCAACTACATTAGAACCCTCCTTCCCTCATTGTATGATCATTTCAAAGAGTCGCCTACAAGTCATTTATACTCAGTTGGGACAAACAATTACCCACAATACTCATGAATTCTAAACAAGGTGTCAAATCTTTTAAAAAGGTGCAACTTGCTCGTCTAATGCAACTCTAGTGTGACTTTAGAGCCTCAAGAGTTGACTCCACTCATCAAGGATTCTTATTCTTTCATGTAAGTCATGGTAGACTCCCAAACTCTTCCTCTTCTACCTTCCATTTGCAATGCGCACTTCAAGTTTCAACACTCAATTTCTAGTGCAACAAAGGTTTCACTCTTCTCTCACAAAGAAATGTCACAAGTTATGTTTCAAGTACCATAGACTTGCCCCTCATGTAAATCTCTACTAATGTAGGCATAGTCGGTTCGAAATCAAATAGGACTTCTACGGGTTGTAGTGAAGGCCTTTGGTCCGGTGTAGGATACTATATGGGATACAAGTGGTTACACCCTTCCTTAAGCACTTCACATCTCATTTCTTGGCTTACATTTGTCAAACCCTTAGAGGTATTTCTTCTTCTTGGAGGCTAGAGAAACTTACCATCAAAGTTTTTTGACAATTTCATTCTTTTTCTCCCTTAAGTTTTTTGTGCTAGAAGTACTTGCCTCACTCAATACAGTAAACACTATTGCGGCGTGCAACCCAATCTCATATATATATATAATAAACACTACGGTGGCGTGCAACCCGATCCCATATATATAATAAACACTGATGCAGCATGCAACCCGATCTCATTATGCTGTAATATCATATGAAACCACAACATCAACTAAACATGGGATAACTTCACAACGTAACACGGATAAAATGAACACGCGGTATTCAACTAGGTAATGCGACTCAAATTGAGTAAGATGAGTTGTACAATATCAAAAGCTAGTCTACTGTATATAATGACAAGGTTTCCACAAAGCGTAACGCCCAACCAATCTAATGGTCACCCAATCCGGATAAGCAAAGGTGAGTAGGACATGAATTGAGTAATGATGTTTGTCAAGTAAGAACGGGGAACAAAAGAAGGCATTCACTATACGAAATCATGTAGCAAGTGAAAGCTTATATCAAGTAAAGGCATTTAATAAGTGAAGGCATATGGTAAGTAAAAGCATATTGTAAGTGAGACATGTAGTAAGAGAAAGCATGTAGTAAGTGAAGACATGTCGTAAGTGAAAGCATGTAGTAAGTGATGATATGTAGTAGGTTAAGGTATCCAGCAAGTAAATCACGTGACAATTAGAGTCATGTAACAGGTATGGGCTAATAACAAGTAGAGACATGAATTCGAAGAGGACATGTAGCAGAAGTAAATCAAGTAAAAGTGTAGGTGTAACAATAAAAGACAAGGTAAAGGCATACCTATCACGGTAATATGCCAAATGAAAAGCACAGTGGTAACTACATAAAGAACTCAAAAAGGAGATATCTTATAACACAACAAACAATAGTAGAAACCAAAGAGAGACATGTAAGTGTTTAACGGACGAGTAATCATAATAGAATTTTGACTTCCTTCATTTACGCACAGTAATAACCAACGAACGAATCTCATTTCAAACCGCACGAAAATACTCATCGTACCAATATCGTATCAACCGCACAGAAATATCCATCGTGCCAAACATAGCCCTAAGGCCATAATCATCATCTCTTATTACGAATAAAGAAGCTCAAGTAGCATGACAATAACAGGTATAAATATAGGTCCCTGATACTACGATCAAGTTAAGTATGAAACGAATATCGAAAACAACACATTAATTCCTTTTTAAGATGTCATATATTCTAACATGATTTCTAACGCAAATAATTGAGTTTATTAGTCATCGAATTAAATGAAGCATAGGCTAAGGGATCATCAAGTTCAACAAAGGCACAAAGAAGCATATAATTTTCCCCTCCCAATCATGGAAACCCTGGCACATGCATATACGTTCGTCACCTCGTATATGCATCACACCTGCATGTAGCAAAAAATAACAATTAGTAGGAAAAATTCCCCCAACAAAGTTAGGCAGGACACTTACCTTATTCCGGAATAATTTCCACAATGCAATACCATCTTCCTTAGAAATAATCCTCAAAACGATCAACACCTAGTCAAATATCATCTAATAAAGTCAACTAATGTTAAAGGGAGCATCCCCAATCAGTAAAGGTTCAATCTTTGCCAAAATTCCGTAAGTCAACAAAAATTTAACCCGGGCCCATGTGGTGGAAATCCGCGATTAAGACCAAATCCCTATTGCCCATTCCCCGAGCCAGGATATATAATTTATTCGAAATCGGACCTCAATTTGGGGTCTAAATCTCAATTTCAATAAATCCTTAAATTCTACCCAAAACCCCCAATTTCTACTTTAAAAGTCATAGATTTGATGTAAACATTCATCAAAAAGTAATTGAAATTGATTAAAAACTAGTTAAAGATTCTTACCAATGAATTTGGAAAAAAAATTACTCTTCAAAAATAGCATCTATGGAGTTTAGGGTTGAAAAATGTTGTAAAATGAGCTAAGTCACGATTTTTCCCTCTTTTACCCAACTGCTGATGTCGCAATTGCAAAGCCCAGTTCGCATAAGCGAACCGCTGTTCACAAAAGCGAACAGCTATCCAGCCAAAGGTGGTCGCAAAAGCGTCAAAATCCCGCATTTGTGAACCTACCCTCATTCGCATTTGTGGTCTCACCTTTGCATTTGCAAAGGATGCCCAGCAAAACTCTAGTCGCATTTGCGACACAACAACCGCAAAAGCGGAGTCCACATGATCAATTTTGTGAAGCTATATTCGCATTTGCGAAGACAATAGTCCCTCCCCATATATCTCTTTTACAAGCCCAACTTCGCATAAGCGTGTCACGACCCGGATTTCCCACCCTCGGGAGTCGTGATGGCGCCTACTGATGAAAGCTAGGCAAGCCAATCAATTCAACTAAAACCATCCATAAATAAACAGCACAATTTAACGAGCGAAATGCATAGAATATTTCAAATAAAAATATCTTTGACAAACTACCCAAGATCTGGTGTCACAGTTTCACAGACTGTCTAAGAGTACTACAAACAAGGTTTTGAAAGAAATAACAAAATACTGTTTCCGAACTACATGGAAGAATCAGGTAAAGGAAATGGACAGGAGACGCCAAGATCTGCGAACGTCTGCAGTACTACCTTGGGTCGCCTGATAGTCACAAAGCTGGGAGCCCTCTACTGTCCGACACCTGCGGCACCAGGATCTGCACAAAAGAGTGCAGAGTGTAGTATCAGCACAACCGACCCCATGTGCTGGTAAGTACCTGGCCTAACCCCGGCGAGGTAGTGACGAGGCTAGAACCAGACTCCAGATAGACCTGTACAGTTATAACCGTATATGCATCTACAGTGGAGTATAAAATACATAAATAATTTAAACTGGGGAAGGGGAGAACACACATAGGGATAACATATAAATAAAGCAGAACAAATCACAATGAATAAGAAAGGGAAACTGCAATAGGGAATGATAACAAGAGCAGTCAATAAACCTTCAACTAATAAGATGAACAAACATAGTGAAGAAAATTGTAAGTATGGCACGGCATCACCCTTCGTGCTTTTACTCTCAACCTCACCATAAAACAGTAAATATGGCACGGCATCACCCTTCGTGCTTTTACTCTCAATCTCACCATAAAATAGTAATTATGCACGGCATCACCCTTCGTGCTTTTACTCTCAATCTCACCATAAAATAGTAAATATGGCACAGCATCACCCTTCGTGCTTTTACTCTCCCTTACTATGCAACAATGCACATATAACAACAGGGAGATAAAATAAGCAAAATCAATTCTCATGTCAATAATGGTTCCACTGTGCCAATCTCTGACTCAGAAACAGTGTTCAATTACCACAGATAATCCATAAGTACGGATAGAACATTCAATTTAGCAAGTAACTAGTCTACACATGGGTATTATGATCAAAGAAGGGAATAAATTACAATGAACGGGTCCCACCCGCATGCTTTAACCCAACAATAACGCATAGGTACTCGTCACCTCACATATACGTTGTCTCCCAATAATTGAGCAAGTAGCACATAACAAACAAGTCCTAATCCCTCAAGCTAAGGTTAGAACAAACACTTACTTCGCTTTGCAACTGAATTCGAGGTTCCGACAAACCTTTGCCTTGAAACTTTGTGTCCGAAGGCTTCAAATCTAGTCACAAATAATTTAATACACTCAATACACATAGTGGAAACTAACTCAATTTGAATTTACAAATTTTCCGGATTAAAATCCGAAATATAACTCAAAATTGTCAGTGGGGCCCACTTCTCGTAATCGTACAAAACCCACAAAATGTGATAACCCATTCCGATACAAGTTCAACCATATAAAATTTGTCGAATTCCGACACCGGATCGACCTCCAACCCTCAAGTCTAAGCTTTAGGGTTTTCCCACAATTTTCCCAACTTAAATTACTAATTAATTGCTAAAAATAGTGATAAACTGAGGTAATTCCTCCAAAATTTAGTTAGGAATACTTACCCCGATGTTTCTCTTGGAACCCCTCCAAGAATTGCTTGTTACAATCCGAGTTCTACAGCCCCAAGTATGTTTAAGATGACACAAACTCTTCCTTTAAGGGTTTGTTCATGAAAATCTCCTTTGAATATGGTTTTGAGGTTGACTTATGGTGATTCTATGGTGTTTGGAGGTGTTCCTCTTCGTGGGTAACGAAAATGGGTCTTATGGAACAAGATGGGCATTGGGTTCTACTTAAAAAGTGCCAAAAATCGGGTTAAAACACCCCTTTCAGGTCGAAAATGCGATCCCCAATGCCAAAAATGCGGACCGCATTTCACCTTTGCGGTTCGCATTTTTGGTCGCATTTCTCGCCCCAATTTCTGCCTCACTCTGCGACCTACAGGTCCAAAAATGCGGTTCGCATTTCTGACGCTTCTGCAGATTTTTTCCTCGCCACAAAAATGACATAACTTTCTCATACGATGTCCGAATTGGACGATTCTTTTTGCTATGACTCCGAAATTTCAATACGGATCTAATGCTTCAATCAAAACTGAATTTGGAGTTCATTTGCATAATATGATACCACTTATTCTTGAAGGTACGACATCGACACCTTCTTGAAACGCCAAAGTTAAACTCCATCAACCATCCCAAATCCATTCGAGGCCCTCAGGACTTCAACCAAACACGCCAACATGTCCCATAACATTATTCAAACTTGTTCCTACCTTCGAAACATTCAAATCAACATCATAACATCAAATTCGCATCGGATTCAAGCCTAAGGATCTCAAAATCTTCTAAATCGCTCTTTTGATCTAAACCCGACCAAACCACGTCCAAATGACCTGAAATTTTGCACACAAGTCATAAATCACATATCAAAGCTACAGCAACTTTCGGAATTCCATTCCGACCCTCGGATCAAAATCTCGCCTATCAACCGGAAATCGCCAAAATTCTAACTTCACCAATTCAAGCCTAATTCTACACGGAACCTCCAAAACTAATTCCGATCACTCTCCTAAGTCATAAATACTCTCCCGAAACTAACCGAATCATCGGAATTCACATCCGAGCCTTCTAACTCATAAGTCAACATCCAGTTGACTTTTCCAACTTAAACCTTCTTAATGGAGACTTAGTGTCTCATTTCTTACCAAATCCACTCCGAACGCAAACTACTCAACTCGATCACATGAAACACGGATAACGAAGCATAATGAGGTGGAAATAGGGGAAACGGAGCGGTAACTCGTGAGACGACTTGCCGGGTTGTCACAAAGTGGAACTCACAATTGCGAACAAGTCATCGCAATTGCGAGACCAGTAGAACTAAAACACTAGAAACAAAGCATCGCAGTCCAAAAACACTCCGAACACATCTGAAACACGTCTGAGCCCCTTGGGACCAAACCGAACATGCACACAAGTGTAATATCATCATATAAACTCGCTTGCTCACTCAAATCACCAAAACAACATCAAAAAACAAAAATTGATTATCTAAGCTCAAGGATTTTCAAGTTTAAAACTCATGTTTTTCCAACCTTTACATAATGTGCCGAAATAGCCTCGGGTCACCCCGGGACCCGAACCACACATACGTACAAGTCCAAAATCATCTTACAAATCTACCGGAATCATCAAAATACCGATCCGAGATCGTTTACCAAAAATGTTGACTGTGGTCAACTCTGATAATTTTTTTAAAGTCAAAAATCATATTTTCTTTTAAAATTCAAGTTTAAATCTTTTGAAATTGACATGGACCACACACGCAAGTCATAAAACATCAAATATAGCTATGAGAAGTCTCAAAACACAGAAAGGAAATCTAGTACTCAAAACAATCGGTCAGGTCGTTACAATTTCTTTTCTCTCTTTTTAATGCCTTGGTACCTCTTTTAGATTTATCAACTTTCCCCCCAAACTAGGTTTTGAGCCACATACTACATATGAGTGCATAGGAGGGTTCGGTTCCAAGAGGAGATCATGATCAAAAAGGTGAAAGGCTTGTAGCATGGTTATCAAAAGAGAAATGCCAAAGGCTCAAAGGGGTTTGACTAGGGATAAGGATCATAGGGTGGAAATTGAAAGCTCAAACTCTCCAAGAAAATCCTACAATCAGCTTTCAAACCAAGAACACATAAAATTTTGCCTTGAAGCACATTCGAGCCATGTTCTAGACTATTCACTCAAGCACTTAGACTAGCAACAAAATTTCACCTCACCTCTCATACAGATAGACCACAATCGAGTCAAAATCTCTATGGTCTACTCAACCACCTAATGATCATCAAAGACAACTCAAGAGCCTCAAAGTCACTTTACTAGAGTTACTTCTTTCAAAAATGACTCACAACAACCTTGTCTCAAACCATAAGCATGCAGTTAAGTATGTCGGTACCACATGAAGCATAAATAACTCATTTTCATAGACTAACTTGATTAGGGATTTTATTCATTACTGCTTACTACAACTATTACCTGCACTCGTAAGGGCTAATTTCCTTAAGAAAGTTGTCACACTATCCATCCTCGGAAAAAATCACCCAGTTCACACAAGAAACCACCTTTGGAAAGAACCGTGGCATTAAGAAAACCAAAGTCTTATTATCAATAAAAGACGGAAAAGCATAATATTTACACTACCAAGTCATCTAATTATTACATCCCAGTGTCATCAAATATATAAATCCACCAAATTCTCCATCCCCCCTACAATTACAAGTAAGAATTGTCCCCAATGCTTATCAAAAAAAGATCAAAGAGTAGAGTGGTCCGAATAAACTCCCTAAGCATCCTCAGTGATCATGGTATCACCAGTGGGGCAATCCGAGCCAGCTCAGCTAACTGGATTCTATCATTATCATCCGTGGGAGCTGCCTGAGATGTGAACATGTACGTACCACAATTGCAGTGTTGGATGCAAGGCAAAGGCTTTGCAGCCTGAGTAGCAGGGGCCTCCTAAGAAGTCTGAGCTGGGTGAGGCTGGATGGGGTCAATCAGCATGTCAAACGGCAAGTTGCCGGTCTCAACTATCCTAGTCATTTCAGCTCGAAACGACTCAACTGATTTCTTGTTGGCCTGCGTCCTTCTCATCTTCTTCACTTGCTTGGTCAACCTCTCAATCACTGTACCATGTTGCACAACTATGTCCATAATCACCTTCTGGTTGTCCAAGACCTTGGTGAGCTTCATATCAATGTCAAAAAGGTCTGGATGTGTAGAGGGCTGTCGTGCAACTACGCTAGATATCTGAGACAACTTTGATGTAGCTCTCTGTATTGAGTTATTGAGATTCATCAGTGTCCGAGAAACCTATAAGGCAGATAGTGGGCCATTAGGCAAAGCCACCAGCCTCAGAGCTGGGGAGGCAATGAAGCAGGGGCTGATGGTGGCTCAGGCAGCGTCTCTGGTAATGGTAAAAGGCTCAGCTGAAGAGGAAGGGATATCAGAGAGAACCGGAGCTACTACTACAGGCTCATCAGATGATCTAGTAGTAGTGGAAGGTTGTATACTCTTCTTTGGGTTCCTAGGGTCTTGCAACTTGTATAGATCAAAGGGGTCGGTTGGCTTAATCTTTGTATCAAATGGTCTGTACTCCACTTTGGCATCTGTCAAGTACTCTGTGATGGTGTTGGGGTAGGGGTAAAGATCAGAGCACCCACATTTATTGGGTACCTTTCTATTATAGAAGCCATAAATATTGCTATCTCTAGAGGTAGGTTGTTCTCGTTCAGGCTCGGATGAAGTCTCACACAAACAAAAGTTTGCCAACTATTCACCTCAAAACTCAGAGTCCTGCAGAAGATTGGCAGTCTAAAACCTATCCAAGGGGGGGTAGGCCCAGGTGCAAGAATCTCCACGAGCCATGGTCGAACCTCCTCCTTCTCAGCAAATTTTTCCAAGTACTCATTCGATTCTACATCCTCAAGTCCGAGGTAGGCAATCAAAGTGCATTGATCAAATTTCACTTTAAGGTTGTGCACTTTGGTAACCTTGGTCCCTTTAAAAATATGCGTCGTGTTGGCATAGAACTCCCGAACAAGGTGTTCCTTAAAATCCACCAGCTCCTCAATTGTACTGCATCCAGCCTTTCCTCTTTGTAAACTGCTCCAGGACTATTGGATTATACTTGTTTATGTCCTTGGTGAGGAATTTCCTTTCATGATTGAGGGACCTTTCTTTCAACCACCTTCGGAAATCTATATAAGCATTGAAGCTTAAAAATATATCTTCCCATACCACCTTCTTCTTTGTCCTTATTGTGCCATCCGTTGCAACCTTTCCCCATTTTCTGTCATCGAGGGCATCATCAGAATAAAAGTCTTATGCAGTCCCATTTGACTTATGACTAGTGCTAGTTATGGCTTGGGAGTTGCTCTGAGATGTGGAAGGCACAACTTGGGGCTCTGACTGCCCCTGCGGCTAATACTGTTCCTCATTATTCTCTTCAGATAGAGACACTAAATAGTCTTCGAAGGCTTCCCTCGACGGGAAATAAGAATCTAAATTAGAGAGGCTTCTACCTCTCCCTCGGCCAGCTGTTGTCTTCTTGGCAATTTCCTTTTCTACACTCGGGTGCATGACACCTCTGCCTCTGCCCTTTCCTTGGCTACCCCTTCCTTTAAATGTTTCACCTTTCCTCTTAATCGCACCATTATCTGTTTATGCACAAAAGAGTTGTCAGTTGGTATACAAGTTACAAAGCTGGTAGAAGTCACATTAGCAGTAAAGTAAAGCATATAAGCAGTGGGGTGTTCAGTATTTATCATGCAGAATACAGAGTTCAAGTGCGATCAATATAATTCCATTTGCGGTCCGCAAATATGAAGTGTGGTCCATGTAAAAAAATCCAAGTGCGGCCTCACTCCTGCACCGATGCCTCAAAACTTCAGAGAGAAGTCTCTGAAGGACAGTGTGGACCCGCATTTGCAGCTGTAGAAATCCAACTGTGATCTGCAAAATTAAATCGCGGTCCACACTTGAGTAAAAGTACTCAGGTCTTAGAAAAGAAGTTCTCTGATGGACAATGCGGACCTCTCTTTCCGACCGCGAAAATTCAAGTTCGGTTTGCACAATTAAATTGCAGCACATAACTTTGTGTATCAACCAGGATACATAATTCAGCAATTGCGGACTGCAAAATTTCAAATGCGGTCCGCACAATCGAGAATAGTTAAGGACAAAGGTCATTTTCTACCTAGGTTGTGCAATTATGTGTTCAATCCAACCGGGTACATGGTAAAGGCATGATAGCAAAAGACCCAACCCCATCTAAGCATGTTTTCACAAATACCCATTCTTAAACTACCCCACATGGACACAGATAAGGGATGTAATCATAGATGGCCTAAAAAGAAGTTAAATACAAAAAATTAGATTCAAAATAAAAATAACAAGAGTGAGGTGATGCATACCAGATTGTGCTAGTGTGATAAGAATGATTGGAATGTGGGTGGTTGTGCGTGTTCAAATGTGCAAGCAACTTGTTCTTCATTAGAATCTCAGTTAGAGGGTGAAATGGCAAAAATTATAAAATAGAGACCTACTATTCTATATATACTCACGTGTTGGTCAGGGTAAAGAGAGGGTGAGTGCGGCCGCAAAATTCCAAATGCAGTCTGCACTTTGTTACTTGGGCGGCGAAGAGCTTGTATTTGTGCGGTCCACACTTTTTCAAGTGCAACTGCACTTCTGTCAACCTAGTTTTAGTGACTTCTCTAAGAGTGCTCTCATGCGAAGTCAAAATTATCTAATAAGATGCAAAGTTAGCTCCGCACTGTTGTGAGAAAAGTTTAGAGGACCTTCAATTTAGCACCCGAGCTACCTCTTGCAAATGTGGTCCGCAGTTAAAATCTACGACCGCAATCAATTTTATACTGTCTACATTTCCTCCTTTCCGTTCGCACAAATAAAAGTGCATTCCGCAGTTTCCCATGCAAAGCACATATTCAGCCATCTCTCAATACCTAACATTGATCACTGCAACATACATCAAATCTAGTTAAAAACAATAAACAACATCTAAACTAAAAGAGAAAAAGGAAAAGGACTTGGATTGCCTCCCAAGAAGCGCCTTATTTAACGTCGTGGCACGTCGCAATATCATAGCATCCTCAATTAAAGTAAAGTACCACCACCACGTGGCTTTCACCAACTTTTCCCAAGAAGAGCTTCACTCGTCACCATTGACTCGAAATATTTCATTGTTCTTGTTCTTCAAGTTCAAAGCACCAAAGGGTATCACACCAACAATTTCAAATGGACCACTCCACTTTGACTTAAGCTTCCTGGGGAACATTCTCAACCTTGAGTTGAATAACAACACTAGATCACCGGCCTTGAACTCCTTGTTTCAAATATGCTTGTCAAGAAGGTACTTCATCTTTTCTTTGTACAATGACGAACTCTTATATGCATGGTACTGGCATTTATCCAATTCATTCAAATGTGTAAACCGCAAGTTAGCGACCACATCCTAATCAAGATTTAGTTTCTTCAAGGCCCACATTGTCTTGTGCTCTAATTCCACCGGAAGATGACAAGCTCTTCCGAACACCAATTGGTATGGAGACATTCCGAAAGGTGTTTTGTAAGCCATTCTATATGCCCATATAGCATCATCAAGTTTCTTAGACCAATCCGACCGATTTGCATTCACCGTCTTCGACAAATACTCATTATCTCTCGGTTGGAAACTTTCACTTGACCACTTGCTTGTAGATGATAGGGAGTTGTCACATTGTGAATGATGCCATACTTGCCAAGCAAAGTGTCAAAAGCTTTGTTGCAAAATGAGACCCTCCATCATTTATAATTTCCCGCGGAGTCCCAAACCTTGTGATAATGTTCCTCTTCGAGAAAGCCATCACACTTCTAGGCTCATGATTAGGTAAAGTGACGGCTTCAACCCATTTAGACACATAGTCCACCGTGACCAATATGTAGGTGTTGCCATAAGAACTCACAAAAGGGTCCATGAAGTCAATGCCCCAAACATCAAAAATATCAATCTCCAAGATGGTTGTACGGGGCATCTCATGTTTCTTTGAAATTCTGCCAGCCCGTTAACATTCATCACATCTTCCCACCAACTTATTTGCATCTTTGTAGAGAGTAAGCCAGTAGAAACCACAACTTAGGACTTTACCGGTTGTTCTTGCTCCACCATGATGACCACTATAGGGAGAAGAATGACAAGCTCCAAGAATATCACTTTGTTCCTCCTCTAGCACACATCTTCTATTCACCCCATCCGTGCAAATCCGGAAAAGGTATGGCGCATCCCAATAGTAGTCTTTACAATCCCTCTTGATCTTCTTCCTTTGGTTTGAAGTGAACTCTTCCGAAATGATACCACTCACAAGGAAATTTTCCAAGTCTGCAAACCATGGTACCTCCTTCATTAGAAGTGGCAATAGTTGCTCATCGGAAAAAGAGTCATTGATCTCAAGGCCATCATGTGGCCTCCCCTCCTCCTCCAAACGAGACAAGTGGTCTGCCACTCGATTTCACTTCCTTTCTTGTCTTGGATATCAATATTAAACTATTGCAACAAAATCACTCATCTTATCAAACGAGATTTAGATTCCTTTTTTCTCATAAGATATCCAAGCGTCGCATGATCCGTGTGCATAATAACTTTGGCTTCCATCAAGTATGGGAGGAACTTCTCAATAGAAAAAAACAATGGCAAGGAGCTCCTTCTCCTTAATGGTATAATTAACTTGGGAACTATTCATGATCTTACTAGCATACTAGACAGGATGAAAAATTTTGTTGATGCGTTGCCCCAAAACAGCCTCAACCCCAACATCACTTGCATTACACATGAACTCAAATGCCAAACTCCAATTTGGAGATGTAATGATAGGAGTGGTTGTCAACTTGAGCTTCAATTGCTCAAAATCTCTCATAGAATTTTAATTGAAAAGGAATGTAGCATCCTTCTTGAGGTTAATAAATCTCTTATAGAATCCTGCATGACCCAAGAAACTCCTCACACCGTTCCTTGAGGTAGGGGTGGAAGCTTAGAAATAACTTCGATTTTTGCCTTATCCATTTCAATACCATTCTGAGAAATCTTATGGCCAAGGACAATGCCTTCCTCAACCACGAAATGATATTTCTCCCTATTGAGTACAAAATTTGTTTTTTCATATCTAGACAACACCTTGTCAATATTAGCAAGACAATCATAAAAATAAAATCCCCAACCACCAAATATTCATCCATGAATGCCTCAAGATAGACTTCCACCATGTCCGTGAAGATAGCCATCATACACTACTGAAAACTCATTGGTGCATTGCACAATCCAAAAGTCATCCCTTTGAAAGAAAAAGTACCATATGGACATGTAAATGTGGTTTTCTCTTGGCCTTCCGGTGCAATAAGAATTTTGTTATATCCCGAGTAACCATCAAGTAAGAAATAGGTGGCATGGCCGGCCAACCTATCAAGCATTTGATCCATGAAAGGTAGAGAAAAGTGGTCCATCCTTGTGACTTTGTTGAGCTTATGAAAATCCATACAAACTCTCCAATCGGTGACTGTTCTTGTAGGTATAACTCATTCTTGTCATTGGTAAAAATCGGCATGAACCCTTTGGAGCACATTGAACCGGAGAAGTCCATGAGCTATCGAAAACGGGGTAGACAACCCCTAGCATCCAACCATTTGATAATCTCCTTTTTGACCACCTTTTGCATAACCTCGTTGAGTCTTCTTTGATATTCAATGGACGGTTTTGCACCATCCTTCAACTTGATCTTATGCATGCAAAATGCGGGGCTTATACCTCGAATATCCGCCAAAAGTACATCCAATAGCTTTCTTCCTCCTTTGCAAGACCGCAAATGTGGAATCTACCTACACGTTAGTCAAACAAGAGGAATAATAACCGGTAAAGTAGAACAAGGGGCAAGAAATTCATATCAAAGGTGAGGTGGCAATGGCTTCAATTCTAAGGCTGGTGGCTCTTGAATTAAATGCTTTGTAGGAGGAGTTTTCCTATTCTCAACATCCAATGACAACTTTCGAGGAGCATAGTTGTAAGACCCCATTCCTTGCATTTTATTCACACATTCCATGAAACCATCCATCTCATCATCATCAAAGTTGAGCAAAACGGCTTCCAACATGTCACCAACATTGATTGTAGCACTAGTATCATCAACAATTAAATCGGTCACCAAATCCACAAAACAACACACCTCATTGCTATTTGGTTGAAGCATAGACTTGCACATATGAAATACCACTTGTTCAGCACCAACCCGGAAAGTTAGTTCTCTAGCTTCAACATCACAAAGAACCTTACCCGTAGCAAGGAAAGGCCTCCCAAGAATGATAGGCACTTCATAATCAACCTCACAATCTAGAATCACAAAGTTCGCCGGAAGATTAAATTTATCAACTCGAACCAATACATCCTCAATCACTCCCAACGGTCTCTTCAATGTGCGATCGGCCATTTGCAACCTCATAGATGCGGGTCCTGGTTTCCCAATCCCCAAAGTTTCGGACACCGAATAGGGAATCAAATTGATACTCTCCCCAAGATCACAAAGAGCATTAGCAAAATTAGCACTTCCAATAGTACCAAGAATTGTGAAAGCACCGGGATCCTCCAACTTGGGAAAAAACACAATTTCCTTATATACTCATATTTTGGCGATTTCGATAAAAGATTTGGGTTTTACTGTTATACCTGAAAAGCATGCCTATTTTTCGTAACTGTGAACGAGCTAAGCATAATATCTTTGAGTTATTACTTTTATTGCTTTTATTATATTGTTATGGGTTGTTCTTGGCTATTGGTGTTGGACTCTAACTGTTTTCTCTGAACTCGTCACTGCTTTCAACCTAAGGTTAGATTTGTCACTTATTGAGTACATGGGGCCGGTTGTACTCATACTACATTTCTTCACCTTGCGTGCAGATGTTGGAGCTAATTTTGTTGTGTATGATAGGACCTGGCACTATAGATATACCTGCATTCTGGTTATAGCTGCCTCTTGTTCTTGGTAGCTTTAGATATATAAATCTGTTTATGTACATTTCGAACAGATGATGTATTTATTTTATACCAGCTTTGTAAACTTTAAGTCTTAGCAGCTCATGATTTGTAGTACCAATCCTTGGGATTTTTGTATAAAAGATCAGTTATTTCATCATTTCTTTTCTCAGTAAATCTCATTCGAATTGGATTGTTGTTAATTGGCTTACCTAGCGGGTTGGGTTAGGTTCCATCACGACTAGTTGGATTTTGGGTCGTGACAAGTTGGTATCAGAGCTCTAGATTCATAGTTTCTACGAGTCATGAGCAAATGTCCAGTAGAGTCTTGCGGATCGGTATGATGACGTCCATACCTATCTTCGAGAGGCTACAGGGCATCTAGGATAAACTTCTCATCTTTCATTCCTTATCATGCGGCATTGATTCAGCTTGAAGCGTACCACTTTGAATTCCTTCCACTCGCTCGCATGCATATGTGAGCGCTCTCTATCAGTTGTGCATCGACGGCTTGTGATTTCCAAGGAGGAGGTGCGAGATGTGTTTTGATGGCGGGCCAGTCTGGAGGACTTGAAGCCAGGTTTTGACCGTAGCTTGGGCTTGATAGTTCCAATTATGTGAGCGTGTGCTTTTGGACTTATATGTCCGTGTTGTGTCCCCAGGAGTGGGATTGATGGCTCAATGATTGGCTGGATGACTATATGATGATTACGTTCTGATTGCGGGATGTGTTCAGATAGTTTTTATATGACCAGAAGATTTTTCTTGGGATGTGAAAGGAGTATGAATGCTCAATTTTTGTGGATGTGTTATACAGTCTTGAGTTATGAGTGTTTTGAGGGATTCTTTCATGTTGTTCATTTGTGGAACAAAGTGGATATTCATGTCTTGTTCACGAGTTCAGACTCGAGAAGATGCAGCGATTACATAGTGGTCGTGGCCATTAAAGGGCATAGAGAGATGCCAGGGTGAGACTAAGCAGGTAGGTTATCTCCTACGGGTTGGTCTACGAATGTGTGATCCTTATAATGCTATGTGGAGAGTTGCTTTCTATCTGTGGGTTAATTTGAGTTTGGATCGGTTGAAAAAGTCGACTCGATCGTCACGAGGATGAATGCGAGATTAGCAGATGATTTGAAATATTATATGGTTTGTGTTGCATGACCTTATGAAAGATTTGTTTGAATTTCGGTGCGGGATTATGGCAGTAATAGAGTATGGATATTGTGAGTTATCGGATGTTTTGTTCTATGGCTTTTAGCCGAGTGAGGGAGTCTACTATCGATGATTAGATTGCATAGTTACGTGTTGTATTAGTTTCGGTCTGAAGCATACTTGTGGATCAATTATGACTTGTAGATGTTGGTTTTGAGGATGACTTAAGCAAGAAAATTTTTGGATGCATGATGTATTACACCTTATGGATATATGGAAGTCTTGGGAGCTGTTTAGGGTTGTTGTTCGTGATAGATGTAGTGTACTATGAAAAGGGGATTGGCTCGGTTTCTTAGAGGTGTGGATTGCTCCTTTGGGCGTTGGTGTGCTAATGGGGAACATGTCGTTTGACTCGTTTTAGGTGATGCATTTGAGATTTGAATGGGGTGGATAACTCTCAAGAAGGTTCTACAGAGTTCAAGGTTCATATGTGGCATTTGACAATTTTTCGGATTTGTATATGGCTAAGATTTGATATTTGCATTGGATGTTGTCGGTACTCTTGGTATTTCTATATCATTATGGATTCTATATTTCAATATCAGAGAGGTTAAGGAAAAGGTTTTAGATTCACTTAAAGTCTCCTCAGAGTGGGTGTCTCGGTTGTGGTACTTTTGGGGGTGCTTAAGAGAGAATACAGCGGTTTATGGGCTTTAGGACGAAATGGTTTTATGCTAGGATCTCTTGTGGTGAGCTTTGGGTAAGGATCGTGGTGTTCTAGCAAGGAGAAATGTCAACTTGAAGGTAATTCGGAAGGAACTCGGAGAAATAGGACAGCTTGGTAGTAGGTTGGATTAGCACGGTAATGGATATGATCGGTTCTTTGGGTTTTTGTGATGTGTTGAGTCTCTATAGGTGTTTTGTGGCAATATTCTTAGGCTTGGTGACCTGCATGATTTGGATGGGTTCGAGGAATTCAGTTCCGATGGCTTGGTTATGTGCAAATGGGTCTCGCAGAGTTCTCTATGACTCCTACCACGGCTTGGGCGTTGCGATTTCTCCTGAATAGGATAAGGTGAAAGGTTTCTAGCTAATCGAGTATGCAATCTGCTTGTAACTCAGAGTTGATAATGAGATTCTCATGCTTTTCATATGATGGCATGATAGATGCAGTGCGTTCTGCGGGATTGAGATTTGCATGTACAAGGTGGCGGTTCAGATTTGGAGGGAAGGTCATGAATTTAGGACAACATGAATGATGTCAGATAATTAGATGAATACTATTACTACTTGGTATTGCCTGAGAAGGGTACGCATTTCAGAAGGCGTACTGTGTTTTGACTTAGGGATGCTTCATTGGTATTGCAATACTCGCCTGGTTGATCGACTACTGATGTTCAGATTTTGCTATGTGTCACGGAAGAATTATGGAAGTATTTCTCGTGGGTTGATTGTGTATGAGAGATGTGTTAGTCATTCGAGTGACTTGGGATCGGCTATGGTGATTCATGTGTTCTATGGATTTAGAGACTGGGAGTTCTCAGAAGCAGATTGTTTCGGGGTTGCGGACTGTGAAGATGTGGCCAAAGTTAGTCAGATGGTGGTACGTGTTATGGTTAGGTCATTGTGGACTTTTGGATGGTTATTTGTCCATTTGGGGATGAGCGGAGCTGATTTGGGGCCCGTTGGTAGGCCCAATGAGGATGTGTATTCTACACCGGGTCGGATTTGTTGACTCAGAAGTATTAGTGTTGAGGAGTGCGGCATTCGATTAGAGTTGAGCTTGTTCGTGTCGTGATATGTTCTATGTGTTACTCTTCTATGCCACGAGGGGTTGTCATTTGATGGTTATATGCACATATGATGCGGTTCTGTTTGGGGCTTGTAGCGTAATTCGATTGAGATGGTTATTAGGGTGTTGAATGGTTGATTGCGCTTTGGTTATGGTCTTTCCAAGCTATGGTATATAGTTTTATTCGCTTCTCCATGGTTATGGTCATGCACTTCATGTACTTGATGTTGAATTGCATATGATTGTTGATTTTGAGCAGGCTTGAGTTATTTCATATGGACCGGTGTTTAGATGGGTCACGCATTGCAGTGGGGTTATGTTGGGATATGATACTTTGTGTTAGATTCGTGTGTCTTGGTTCTATTATGTGTATGGTTCTTATCATTGCGTTTGTGGTGGTATCTGTTGAACTTGCAGGACGGTTCTTTCATTTGAGTCATTTTCCTTTGGGTGCGTTTGAATTATTACTTATTGGTGCACAGATTGCACAATTGTGGATTTAGGTTGTCTTGGTGTGGCATGTCAATAGAATGGTTGTGTTTGATGAGATAAGGTCATTGGACCTAGAATGAATACTATCGGATTTGATTATGGTATGTTTGGAAGAATAATATTGGAAGTCGGCTAAGAATTTGGTTTTGGTTCTTGTCGGACGCGAGAGAGAGCACCATGACTTGTTGATCTAATGAGTGGTTATAAGTTTCTACGTGTTTCTTTCATCATTGGTAGTGTACGAAGGTTTTGAATGAGGTTTTATTTGACATGAGGTTTATTACCGGTATCGGGTTTGTTTTGAGCAACTATTGTGATCAAAAATTATTGCTACGAGTGTTGCGATTTATGTGGTATATCATGTGATTACATCGTGGGTTATGGCTATGGCTTGATACAGCTTGTTCAGACTTATACAGCGTGTAAATGCGAGATTCGGGTCTTGTAAGGAATTCCGGATGCTGGAAAATGTGTTCCAAGGTTTATGGGCTAAGGTTGAAGGAATAGTCTTCAGTTAGGTTTCGTTGACGGACTTATACGGATCGGGGTGACGTTGGATCACCCCTGATTATGTGTATGGTAAGGTTACACAGTGAATTGATGGCTTTGAAACGACTCTTGGCACATTCGAGGATGAACGAATGTTTAATTGGGGGAGAACGTAACGACCCAACCGGTCGTTTTGAGCATTTGCATTACGTTCAGCTATTTGAAGTCTTGAGTAGCTTCATATGATGTATTATGACTTGTGTGAATCATTGGTTTTGGTTTTCAGGTGACTCGGGGTTGATTTGGAAGAATGATTCTCAACTAGGAAGCTTAAAGTCAGAAGAGTTGACCGAGTTTGACTTTTTTGTATTTGACCCCGATCGGAGTTTTGATGGTTCCGTTAGCTCGGGATGTTGACATTGGACTTTGGCGTATACCCGGATTTGTATTTAGATATTTCTAGAAGGTTTCGGCACTATTCGGCGAAAATTGACAATTTGAAGGTTTGGAATGTTCATAAGTTTGACCGGGATTTGACTTCGATGATATCGGGTTTCAGATTGTGGTTCCCGGAATTGGAATAGATTCGTTATGTCATTTGGGACTTGTGCGCAAAATTGGAGGTCATTTCGAGTTGATTTGATATGGTTCGGCACGAGTTTTTGAAGTTGAAAGTTTCAAAGTTCATTAAGTTTGATTTAAGGTACGATTTGTGGTTTTGATGATTTTATGTGTGATTTGAGGCCTCGTGTAAGTCCGATTTTTGTTATGGGACTTGTTGCTATGTTCGAGCGGGTCCCGAGGGGCTCAGGTGAGTTTCGGATAGGTTTTGGGTTGCGTTGCGCTCGTTTTTTATGTTTCAACGTCGTTTCTTCAAACATAAATGGTACCACATTAATAAAATGAGCTCCAATTTCTGTTCTTATTGAAGCATTATATCCTTATCGTAATTACGGAGCCATAGCAAAAAGAATCGTCAAATTTGGACATCGTATGAGGGAGTTATGCTTATTTTAGGGTCGGAGAAGAGAGATAGTGCTGGTGCTTCGCAGATGCGAAGTTGGGTCCGCATTTGCGACCCAGCAAGTGCGACATATGTCCGCAAAAGCGGAAATGGCAGCTGAAAATGCGCAGGTGCGGATTTTTTGTCGCAAATGCGAAAATCTCTGTGTATAAAAAAATCAGACTACGTTCCTTTGGTATTTTGAGCATATCTTGAGTTCTAGAACTCCGATTGAAGTGATTTTTGCGGCGTTCATTTTGTATTTTCATGGGGGTCAGTATCTAACTACAATTTATGTATTTTAATATGATTACAGAAGTTTAGTTTTGAATTAATCTATATTTTGATTGGAGAATTGGAGTTTTTTTCCAAAAACTTTCCTAAAGTGAATAATTGAGTTCTAAACATCGATTCGGAGTCGGAATTGGATGAAATTAGTATGGTTGGACTCGTAATTGAATCGCTTGTCAGATTTTGTGAGTTTTGTCTGGTTCCGAGGTTATAAGGCCCCGTAAAACTTTTGCTAAACCCCGAGGTTTTGTGATGCCGAGTTAGGCTAATGTGTTTAAGGGTTGTAGAAAAATTATTGTAGAACGGAGCGTTTCTACGGTCCATTATGCAGCCGCAGAACTACTCCACGGACCACAGATCTGCCTCGGAGTGAAGCAGAGAAATGGCAAATTTTGGAGGTTGTTTTACGGTCAACTATGCTACCGCATAATTATTTCGTGGGCCGCACTTTCATCGCAGAGTTGACATGAAGAAATTCGAAGGGTGATTCTGCGGTCCATTTCGCGGCCGCAGAACTGATCTACGGACCGCAGACTTGATCGCAGACTGATCGAAGCAGCCCAATTTTTTACATCACTTTCGGGGCCCATTTTGCAGGCCGCATAACTATTCTATGGTCCACTTTGCGACCGTAGAGCTGAGTTCGGAGGGTCTATTTTCCTATTTTTATAACCCGACCTTATTTTAATAAATAGACTTAAGGGACCAATTTTGAAGAGGAATTCTTCCATTTTAGAAAGAGGGGAAGGAAGCCCCAAGTGATTGGTTCAAAATCTTTGCTCAAATCTTGAAGAATGTAAAAAAAGGACTCACAAGGTCTTCATCCACGAGGTAAGATTCTACTCCCTAGCCCTCAATTTTGGGATTGGACTGAAAGTAGGTAATGAGAAGTGTGATTCTTGAGTGTTATTTAAGCATGCATGTACCATCAAGGTTAGTGGGAAGGTTATTGAGCTCAAATGGGTAAACATTGGGTTGTGGGATTTAGGAACCTACCATAGGAGAACCTTGAAACCTTAATGCACACCTAGTGCTTGATAAAAGGCTCAAATGAGCTGAGACCCCGAGTATCTTCCTATTTATTGTTCAAATTTGTCATGTTTCTAATAGATTGAAGTCGCTAGGATTTCAACATTGTAGTAATTTAAGGAAGCTCAAAGCGAGGATGTTGGCTTAACTCCTCTTGTAGAATCGAAGCTCATGATATCCTCGTAAGTTGTAATTATGATTGGCTCAAACTCTCATGTCTCATGTTCCGAGTTGTTCCTTATAAATTTGACTATTCCGAATAAACTCTATGTCGAAAGATATATGTTCAAAATGTGTTATGAATGCTCTTATCATATTGTGTCATCCTTCGAGATTGTATTCAAATGTGACCATGTGTCGAAATATTATGAATTCAATTATGTCTCAATTGCTAGCTATTATGCCAAAATATGGAAGAAATCTCAACGTGCGTAAGATTCTTATATGCTCATATGTGAACTAAATGTCATGATTAGAGATTGTTTGTTGTTGATAATCCATGATGATGTTTGAAAGTGAAAGGGGTGAACATGAAATATGAAATATGGCCGATGTGTCAAGAATGATATTACATTTGTAGCCACTAGTTCCAATGAAATGAAAAGATGAGTAAAAGACTATAAAATGAGCTGAAAGTCCTTTATATAATAAACATTTGGGAGTATCGTTAGTCACCGAGGAAGGGTAGGATGAAATAACCTTACCCCGTAACTACATGTGCCGGTGTAGGAGAGAATTGTGATTATTCCCCCTTATTTGGGATGAGATTGATGTGATGAGATTAATTCCCTTAAATGGGATGAGATGATTGCTAGTTAAGGGTGATGTCGATCCACACAACATTGTGGTGAGACGGCCTAGCCGATTGGGTCGAGATCGGACGCCATGCCGCACACATGGTGGTGATTTTGCTTGAGATTCTGATTGAGATAGTGATTGAGATTGTGATTGTGATTATGATTGGATGTCTTTAGGTGAGACGACCTAGCCGATCGGGCCTTGATCGGACTCCGTGCTAGAGACACTATGGTATATCGGTACTAAAGATCTCCTTACTAAAGATCTCCTAACCTTAAATACGAAAATTTACTTGAAATCTTATCTTATTCCTAGCTTGATGTCCTGGTATTGTTTGAGGCTTCCATTGATTCTATGATTGTTCTTCCTAGTTTTATTACTCGTTCTATTGAGAGGGTGTTTAGTTATTCATACTAGTACTATTCCATATGTACTAAAATCCCTTTTGCTGGGGGCATTGCATCTTTAATGGATGTCGGTGGCTCCACAGCAGACGGCATTGATCACTGATAGTGGTACACCCTCTTCCCAGCTGACTTGGTGAGCCTCACTTCAGTTTGGGGTCGTGTATCTTTTTTTCCTTGCATATCATGTTTTGAGGTTTAGCTGGCAACTTTGTTGCCGGCACTACCATAGTACTCTTTTGTATCTATTAGAGGCTCCGTAGACATAGTGTGGGTTGTATGTTGGTGTTGGGAAAGTCAACTAGTAATTTTGTATTTTTACCACATGTTCCACTTCAAACTATAAAAGTGTAGCTAGTTTGAGACTTATAAATGATATAACTAATGGTAATGAATTGGTGTTGCTCACATGATCTTCTACTGGTCTAATAAATGAAAGAGATCTTCTCTTTATTCATGGGTGAGTTTGGGTTGAAGGTATTGTACAAGCTTGCTCAGTCGGGTTATCTCGGTTAAGCGTCGGTCGCGCTCCATGAGGTTGGTGCATGACAGAGCGAGCATTTTGGTTTGAGTTACTTTTGGGTTCTAATGGGTTAGTTATGTGCTAACATGTCTCGAAGAGTTTGTGACGGCTATGACCACGGTTCGAAGTTGATGTCTTCTACGAGTACAAACGATTTGTTGCGTGTTGTGATGTTCTCCTTAATTAGCTTAAGTTGAAGATTTCTGGTTGATGGACTGCTTATCTTACTTGTGATTCAGAGTTGATTATGAGATTTTCATATCTTCACAAGTTAGCATTGATGATTGCGATGCGCCATGTGGGATTGAGATTCACATGTAAAAGTTTGCGGTTTAACATGAAAAGAAGGTCATGATTTTTAGACAGCATGTGATATTTCAAATGTTTAGAGGGTGCTAGCACTATCTTTTGTCGCTTGAGAAGAGTGTGTGTTGTAGAGACTCATTGTGTTTTGACTTGCGGATGCTTGACTAGTACTACAGAGATCGCCAGATTCTTGACTAGTAATGATCAGGTTTTGCTACGTGGAATGGAAGGCTTATGAAAGTATTTCTCATGAGGTGATAGTGTATGAGTGATGTGTTAGTCTTTTGAGTGGGAGAGTCAGTATCAAATATAGGGATTCCTGTATTCTCGAGGATTAGAGACTGGATGTTCTCAGAGGCAGATTGTTCCTTTGTTATAGATTGTGAAAGTATGTTTAGGGTTAGACAATTGAATTGTATATGTTATGGATATGTTACTGTGGAATTTTGGAAGGTTATTTATCAATTCTGGAATGATCAAAATTGATTTGGGGGTCCGTTGGCAGGCCTAGCGGGAGTGTGTATTTTTAATCCGATCGGGTTATTTACTCAGCACAACTACTGATGGGATGAGTCAGCAGCTAGAATTGATCTCATTCATGTCTTGATATATTCAATGTGTTACTCTCTTACGCTATGATGGGCTGCGAGACTACTTGACTATTTACACGCACGATGTGGTTCTTTTTGGAAACTTAACTTTCCTACATTCTTATCGTGTAGATTTATTATTTCTTAAGTTGAAACTTGACTCTTCTATTCCCTCACAGATGGTGAGGACACAGGACGGGCACCAGTACAACCAGTTAAGGTCGCGACGATGGGCACCAGTATAACCAGTTAAGGCCACGAGAGGTCGCGGCCCGAGAGGCCGGGGCCGCGGTAGAGGCGGAGGTGTGGCTCGTACTACAGTGAGAGCAGCACCTGTGGAGCCACCAGATTCACCAGCTGAGAAGCAGGCACCGGATATTATTGATCCGGTGGGACCAGCTCAAGCATGGTAGTGCCTATAGTTATTCCTGGCCTTCAGGAGGCCTTGGCCTAGATTTGACTGTGTGCACAAGCTTGGCTCAGGCGGATTCGATCCTAGTTGCACCAGCCACCTCGTAGTGTGGGATAGGTGCCCAGACACCCGCCGCCTATACTCTGGAGCAGCTAGTTCAGGATCATCAAACACCGGGGGTGTTACTAGTTTAGCCGGTTGCTACTACTCGAGCCGAGGTTGGTCCACCTATGAGTGATGAGGGTAGAAGAGGTTGGAGCGGTTTGGGAGTCTCAAGCCTCCAGAGTTCAGCGGAGAGGAGTCAGAGGATGCTCAGAACTTTCTAGATAGGTGTCAGCGGGTTCTTCGCACAGCGGATATCTTGGAGACCAGTGGATTTGTATTTACCACTTTTCAGCTAGTAGGGGCAGCCTACAGATGGTGGAAAGCCTATGAGTTGAGCAGGCCGGTTGGCGCAACACCACTTACATGGCATAAGTTCTCTACTCTCTTCTAAGAGAAGTTTGTCCCACAGACTCAGAGAGGAACTATATAGAGATTTTGAGTAGCTACGCTAGGGAGCAATGATTGTGACTCAATATGAGATGTGGCTCGTGATTCTAGACCGTCATGCTATATGATTGGTTCCCACTAAGAGAGAGAGGATTAGGAGTTTCATTGATGGCCTCAAATATCGCCTACGTTACAGTTTGGCTCGAGAGGCCAAGGCGGATGCTAGGTTTGACCAGGTGGTCAAGATTGCTAGGCATTTAGAGTAGGTTCGCATGCATTAGTGCGAGGAGCGCGAGGCAAGAGGCCCAATAGTTCAGGTGGATTTAGTGGTACAACAGAGGTCGTCCTTTCAGGCCCACTCAGATGAATCGTCAGGTTCCTCGTGGTGCATCAGCTAGCCACAGTTCCTACAGCACTCGTCCAGTTAAGTCATCTTTTAGTGCACTTCCAGCTCAGAGCTCATATCGTGCTCCATCAATTCAGGGTTCATCAGTACCAGGTTCTCTTAGTGGCTATTCTAGTTCTTCTGGTTCGATTCAGGCCCCCACGTCATTCCCAGTTCGAGGTTGCAATGATTGTGGGGAGTTGGGGCATGGGAGGAAGTATTGTCCCCATCATTACAGAGATCCAGTACAGTAGGGAGGCTAGGCTATGACTCCCGCACCAGTTGCTACACCACCCATTAAGCCAGCTCGGGATGGAGGTCGTTCGGGTCAAGGTCGCCCTAGAGGGGGAGATTCGACAAGTGGTGGTCAGGCTCGATACTATGATTTTCTTGCCTGGCTAGACGCAGTTGCTTCAAACGCAGTGATCACATGTATCGTCTTAGAGTGCCACAGGGATGCTTCAGTACTATTTGACCCTGTTTCCACTTAATCATATGTGTAATCGTACTTTGCTCTTTATTTGGAAATGACTCGTGATTCTGTAGTTATGCATGTTCATATATCTACGTCGGTGGGTGATTATATTGGTGTGGTTTGTGTATATCGGTCGTGTGTGGTGATTATTGGAGGTTATGAGATGAGAGTTGATCTTTTATTACTTAGCAAGGTTCATTTTGATGTAATTATCGACAAGGATTGGTGTAAGGCCTCGTAAATATTTTAGCTAAAACCCGAGGTTTCGTAGTGCCGAACAGTACACTGGGGAGTAAAGGAAAATTTTAGGCAGAAAAAGGCATCTCTGCGGCCCACTATGCGGCTGCAGAATCACTCTGCGGGCCGTAGAATGGCCGCAGAGTGAAGCAGAAAACTGGGCAAGTTTGGATGATATTGTGCGGTCAACTATGCGATCACAAAACCATTTTGCGGGCTGCACATCGATCACAAAACCAGCATGGGATTTTCCAGAGGGAGGTTCTGCGGAGCATTATGCGACCGCAGAACAGGTCTGCCAACTGCAACTAGTCGAAAAGTGGGGCAGAATTGCCCAGTTCCGGAGGTCCATTTTACGGACCATTTTGCGGACCACATAAGCATTATGCGGTCACATGTGCGACCGCAGATTGTGTTTTGGAGCTTCATTTTTCTGATTTTATAAATCCAACCTTATTCTTATAAAATAATGTCAAGGGTCATTTTAGAAGGTTCAAACTTACATTTTAGAGAGAGCGGAAGGTAGTCTAGAGTGAGAAGAGGAGTTCTAAGTCATTTGTTCATCAATCTTTGTTAAAACCTTGAAGATTTCTCTAGGGTACATCACAAGATCTTCAACAAAAAGGTAAGATTCTACGCCCTAACCCTTAATTTCGGAATGTAACTAAAAATGGGTAATTAGTAAAGAAATTGTTGGGTGTGGGAGTTGTTTATTTTACATGCATGTACCATCTAGGGTACTGGGGAGATTTTTGAGCTATTTTGGGTTAACTTTGGGTAGTGGGGTGAAAGAATCCACCGTAGGAGGACCCTAAAAGCTTAATGCACGTCTAGTGTTTGGTAAAATGCTCAAGTGAGCTGAAACTATGAACTCCTTCCTAATTTGTGTTCAATTTTGCTAAATCTCTAAATAGAGAGAAGTGGCTAAGATTTCTGGAACATTGTAGTAATTTGAAAAGCTCGAGGCAAGATATGTTGGCTAAACACCTGTCTTAGAATTGAATTCCCTCGATGTTCTTGTAAGTCCCGAGTTGTCCATTATGAATTAACTTTTATGAATAAATTTGGTTTCAAAAGATGTGTTTATATGAATATGTTCAATATGTGTTTCGGAATATTCTTATCATGTTATGTTGTTCCTTGGGAGCGTGTTCAAAGTATGAGTATGTATTAAAAAGTTGTGACTTCAAGTCAAGCCCAAATGAAAGCGACCATGTCAAATTGTGTAAGAAATTACATGTGCCAAAGACCCTAAAATTGCTCAAATGCGTGCTTAAAGTCTTGAATAAAAATGTTTGTTGTTGACAATCCGTGTTAATGTTTGAAAATGGAATAGTGAGCTTGAATTAAGAAGTACGGCCAATGTGCCAAGAATGATATTGCCTTATGGCCATTGGTGCCAATAAAACGAATGACATGTAAAGAATATGAAATAAGTGGTAAATCTTTTTAATAGTAAATGTCTTGGGAGTATCGATTAGCCACCAAAGAAGGGTAGGTCAAAATAGCTTAACCCTGAAACTACACATGCCGGTGTAAAGTGATTGAGAGGTTAATCCCTGTTACAGTGTGATAAGGTTGTTCCCCTTATATGGGAAGAGATTGATATGTTGAGCCGTTACCTCTTCAATGGGATGAGATTATTGCTAGCGAGATGTGATGTGATGTCGACCCACACGACATTGTGGTGAGATGGCTTAGTTGATCGGGCTGAGATCAGACGCCATGCCACGCACACGGTGGTATTGTGAGTGTATGTCTCGGGGTGAGACAGCACAGCCAATCGAGCTAAGATTGGACTCCCTGCTAAAACACAGTGGTATATTGGTGCTAAAGATCTCCCAAATTAAAATACTGAAATTTAGTTTTCCCTAACTTGACACCTTGTTACCATTTGACCTCTTATTGATTTCATATTTCCTTCTCTATTTACTGTTATTCGTTTTATTGAGAGGGTGCTTAGTTTTACATACTAGTACTATTCCAAATGTACAAACATCCCTTTTGCCGGGGGCGCTGCATCTTTAATGGATGCAGGTGGTATTGATCATTGATAGCAGCACACCCTCTCCTCAGCTGACTTGGTGAGCCCCACTTCATTTTGGGGTCATGTATCTCTTATCCTTTGTACATAGCATTTTGAGATATAGCCGGGTCCTTATTACCGGCATTATCATAGCACTCTTTTGCTCCTGTTAGAGGCTACGCAGACATAGTGTGGGTTGTCTATGATTTTGGGAAAGTAAAACTAAAAATGTCGTAATTGTATCATCTATTCTACTCTAACTACTATTGTGAATGTATTATTTTGAAGATTTGTGAATGACGTAACTAGTGGAAAAGAACTGGTGTTGTTCACATGACTTCTTACTGACGAATTAATGAAATGAATTCTTCTCTTTATTTGTGGGTGAGTTGGGTAGACGGCACCGTGCAGTCTTGCTCGACCGCGGTAACTCTGTTGAGCATCGGTCGCATTTCCCGTGGTTGGGGCATGACAATCTTGGTATCAGAGCCTAAGTTTTAAATTGTCTTAGGATGTCTCGGAGCAGTTCTAATAGAGTCCTTCTTATCGGTGTGTTGTCGACCAGATTTATAATTAGGAGGCTACTTGGCAATTGAGGAATAATACACTTCTTTGGTGGTCTAGATTGTGCGATAAATTTGATTGTAAGATTGTTCCTCCTTTAACTCGTGCATTGCTCTAATTTTCAATATATGGCGCCTAGGAAGAAAGCAAGAACTAGCCAAGGAGCCAATGCCACCTCAGAAGTGGCAGTTGACCCTTTACTTGATGATGCGGGTGAGCACCACAGGGGTGAGAATATTCCCCCGACAACTACATTCCCTGATTCCACTACACATGGTCAGACCTCTCCATCTCCTACACCTACTGAGGGTGCAATGATACCTCCAACTGATATTCCAGTTGGACCTCTAGCCCCAGTTTTCGGTCCCGGTGTATCTGATGGGGATCTTTGGGTAGCCATACAGATGTTGGCTCAAATAGTGGCTTTCCAGGCCCAGAGATCAGATGTTGCACCAACTTTTTCTAGTTAGCCAGGGGATTCCACTAGTTCTAGGGTGAACAGATTTCTCTAGTTGGAACCCCAGTGTTCACAGGTACTGATCCTGAGGAGGACCCCCAGGATTTTTATTGATGAGATGCATAAGACTGTCCGAGTTATGCGTCCTATTGAGACGGAGGGAGTAGAGTTTTCCTCCTACCGCCTGAAAGGGGTTGTCTATTCTTGGTTTGAGATGTGGGAGGACTCTCGTGAAGAGGGGAGCCCTCCCGCGAGGTGGAGTGAGTTTGCTGATGCTTTCATTGATCATTTCTTGCCTGCCGAGACTAAAGCAGCCTGTGCCACTGAGTTTGAGAACCTGAAATAGAGGAGCACGAGTGTGTGGGAGTATCATATAAGATTTGCGCGCCTATCCAAATACACCATCTACATGTTGCCTACTATGGAGGTTAGAGTGCGCCGGTTTGTGCAGGGCCTTAGCCCCTTGGTTATTAACGAGGCCGCTACAACTACCTTGAATTCTGATATGAACTATGGTAAGATGGTGGCATTTTCTCAAGCCATAGATACCCACAAACTAAAGAATAGAATGGAGCGAAAGAGTAGTAATAGGGCCCGGTCAGTCAACAACTTCAGTGGTACTTCTGGTGGTGGTGGGGGTGGTAGGACAGCTTTCAGGGGAGGGTCATCATGGCCATCCCAGTCTTTTGCTCAGTCTTCATTCAATGCACTATCATCGGGGCCCAGTCAGCAGCACGGGAACTGTTTTAGGCCTAGCCACGGCAACAAGGGACCCTACCAGCAGGGTCAGTCTGGTGGGAGATTTCAGCAGCAGCGGAGGCCTCCATGCCCTAGGTGCGGGAATATGCTCTTTGGGACCTGCTACATGGACCAGCCCGTATGCTATGGGTGTGGAATGAGTGATCACATTCAAAAGGATTGTCGTACGTCTCACTAGAGCATGGGCAAGGGTACAGCACAGCAGCCAGTTCTACAGCTACTACATCCGCAGCACCTCCTCCAGCTCGAGGCATCCCACCACCAGTAGGGCATAGTGCTGCTACGGGTGGCAGCATAGAGTCTGGGGAAGACCCAGCCGTTTCTATGCTATGTAGGATCGCCAGAGTTCAGAGGCTTCTCCAGATGTTGTCACATGTATATTGACTGTCCAATCTCATGATGTGTATGCTCTTATTGTTCCCGGTTCCACTTTATCCTATGTCCTCCCAATGTTGCCATGGAATTTGGAATAGAACCGGAACAGCTCCATGAGTCGTTCTTTGTATCTACTCTATTGGTGAGTCTATTGTGGCCGCGCAGGTTTATAGGGATTTTGCTGTCACGGTACGTGGTCGGGACACCATGCTCGATCTCATTGAATTCAGGATGGTTGATTTAGATGTAATAATGGGGATGCATTGGCTTTATTCATGTTTCGCTAAGCTTGATTGTCGAACCAGAACTGTTAGGTTTGAATTTCCAACTAAGTCATTGATTGAATGGAAGGGGGACAATGTGGTCCAAAGGATAGGTTTATTTCTTACCTTAAGGCCACAGAGATGATTAACAAGGGGTGTATCTACCATTTAGTCCGGATTACGGACACCGATGCCGAAGCACCTACACTTGAGTTTGTGTTTGTTGTGAATGAATTTCCAAAGGACTTTTCGGATGGACTCCCTAGGATCCTGCCAGATAGGGAGATTGATTTTGGGATTGATATGATGCCAGGTACGCATCCTACATCTATTCCATCCTTCACAATGGCACCTTCAGAATTGAAGGAGCTAAAGGAACAATTGAAAGATTTGTTAGAGAAGGTGATGTAATATAAAAAGCGGAAACAAGAAAACAAAAGATAGAAGCAAGACGCTCAATGAACTATCAAGACAACAAGTAGGAATTAGTCTACTTACCTTCTTGATGAAGTCACGGAGTACCTATACTATACGAACAACCCTCAAGACAACAATGGTCTTGCAAACTGTTAGATCAAACAAAGGAACAAGTTCAATTTTGAATCACACCAAAATTGGACAAGTTAATTCACACGATTTTGGGAGCAATGTGCTGCCGGTTTTTGATTGATAATAATGTCAAAAGGTATCAAAATAATGAAGTGTTTAGGCTTATATAGAATGAGCCTTTACCTAAGTCACCTAGGAAAAGAATAACTAGTTAACCTAAATCAACTAGGAAACAACTAATTAATAAAAAGGCCACAATTTGGCTAAGTTTAAGAAATAGTCACGCAGGACCAAAAAAGTAAGAATTAATGTCTTCAATAACTACACAATAATACAACATAAACACAAATGTACATCTTCAACACAAGATTCGTCCATAGCAAGATTTATGGTCGCTTGGATCTTCTCCAAGACTAACCAACGCCTTTTCTTGTCTTGTTCATAGATGGCATTGATAACACTTGATCAAATTTATTTGCACCAAAATGTGTCGAAAATGCGGTCAGTATGCGGACCGCATAATCAAAATGCGGACCGCAAATGCGACGTGTTCCGTCGCAGAATGGAACAGAGTTCTAGGTTGAAGTTGTGTCAAGAATGCGGCCATAATGCGGACCGCATAACTGAAATGCGGACCGCATAATGACACCCTCCATCGCAGAATGGAGCAGAGTACTGGGTTAAACCAATGTCCAAAATGCGACCAGAATGCGATCGCATTGCTGAAGATGCGAACCGCATTCTGGCCCTTCTGCGTCGCATAATGCAACAGATTTTTGAGGTGAGATCTGCAACCAAAATGCGAACTGCATACCCTGTTTGCGGTGGGTATGCGATCACAAACCTGACATTTTTCAGGTACGTGTGCCACTTACTCCTAGGCCTATAAAAGGGACCCAAGCCCGTCCCTTCTTCATTTTTCTAAGTCCAAGCATAGTAGAGAGCCCCCAAACGACCCCTCTCAAAGCTCTCACATCTGAACAACCAAATCCCTCTCTTC
>MCJB01009411.1:50186-145772 GCA_002018475.1 Nicotiana obtusifolia | reverse complement strand
GATATGCGAATCACATTTGTGCCGCATTGTGAGGCAGAAAGTTGAGCAAGAACAGTAAGCAAAAATGCGACACAATTCAACAAATTTGCGGTCCGCATTCTCACCGCATTGTGAGTCAGAAAGTTGAGAAAAAAATCATGAGACACAATGCGATGAAACTCGAAAATCTGCGGTACGCATTTCAATTCTGCGAACCGCATTTCACTCGCAGACAGGTACAGAAACTTTTGCTCATATATTGGCTGAAAAAGCGATGGATTGTACAAAAATGCGGTTCGTGTTTCAATCTGCGCACCGCATTTCCACCGCAGACCTGACAGGTACGTGTTCACATTATTTTTCCAATTTTTATTTTCCCTTCATACTAAGTATATAAAAAAAAAATATACCACAAACAAACAAAACATCAGACGGAAACAGAGCAAATTCCGACAACCTCCATCGGAATATTCCAACTCAGGCAAAGAGTTCTCAGAGCATTAATCTAAGAGCACCCATCTATTTCAAGGTATGTACCCTTCATATTCACCTTCAAGTTGTGGTTTTGAAACCCTAGGTTTGATTATTTCATGAAGAATTTCAAAGCTTTTTGAGTAGAAAACCAAACTTTTGGGTTTGATTGATCAATGGGATGCCTATTCTTGGGTATGTGAAGAAGTTGCGGTCCACATATTCAAAATGGGGACCGCATTTAGGTCGCACTTCCTAAACCCTAGTGGCCTGAGGAAGATGACAAACGCGGTGAGTCTGCGATCACAGATTGGGTTTGCGAACCGCAGATCCACCGCAAACACACCCAGAACATCTCACAAACATGGATGACAAATGCGGTGGTTATGCGATCGCAGATCTTGTTCTGCGATGAGAATGCGATCGCATTTGTATACAATGACCAGTCTTATGCACATAACCACTATGCGATGTGGTTTGTGATTCGCATAGTGGTTCTGCGATCGCAGATCACATCGCACTTCAGTAACTCTTTGATTATCTATCCTGTTTTTGCCTTTTCTCGAATTATGATAATGTCACTAACATGTGCTATTTATGCAGACGTGGCTAAAAAACATCCCAAAAGCAAAAGGCCTTCCACCGCCTCACCCTCCGAACCAACCAAACAAGCAAAGAAAGATTGAACTAGACTGAACACCTCCCAGTCTGAAGAGGAGGATTGCTTTCCGGAAGCTGATATAGTTGCAGAAGCACGGAGGAAGAAAGGAGATGACCTTCAGTTTCGCTTTGAAGTTGAATGCTCAAGGTCTTTATTTCGGGAAGCACTCGCAAAGAGAAGGATTCTGCTAGAGAAAAAGCTGAGTCTGAGTGGGCTCCCAGAACAATACACTCACATCCTGGACAACATTAAAATGAGGAACTGGGAGTACTTCACCACGGACCCAAAGGAGTATAATGAATCAATGGTCCGGGAATTCTATGCGTCGTATGGAGCATCACGATCACCATACCATAGACGCAATAGACTTTTCACCGGCACTATCAATGTTCGGGGGAAGGCTGTGTTCTGTGACAGTAACCACATCAATGAATTATTCTTCCCTGACTGAGAATCAGGCATAGCGGAGTATGATGCAAAGTACTCCAACAGAGAACATGAGCGTGGATGGATTGCGTCCACCATTGCAAAGGGGGTTCCAGCTTGGATCAATCCTGGAAGGAAAATTTACAAAGAGGACCTCATGAGGGAAGCCAAATATTGGCTAAGCTTCGTCACTTTTCATCTAATACCCTCCAGAAATGAAACAGAAATCAGCATTGAGAAGGAACTTCTCATTGCATGTATAATGAAGGGGGTTAAAATTGATGTGGGGAGCCTGATCTTCCAGGAAATTGGTATCCGAGCTACTCAGCGGGCCACATCACTACCATTCCCAAGTCTGATCACCACCCTTTGCCAAGAGGTGGATGTCCCCATTCCTACCACAACAAGACAGACTTGGGAGGTCTACGAGAGATATTGATATCACTCGTATCAGCGATGCATCGGCCCCAACAACAACCCTAATAGAAGACATTGACTCTCAGAACCTCCTGTCTCCTCAAGATCCTGAACCTTCTACAGTTGCTGACGCACCTGCACCATCAGCTACCTCCGGCCCATCAGCCTCACACATGCCAGCCATTTCAAGAATGGGTCTAATTGTTCATCATAATAACTCTAAAATGGACCAGCTCTTGAAGTCATTGCCCTCGCTGATAAAACAAGCATTGACTCCGTTGCTACAACAACAATTGGAATTCGGAGAAAGGTTGTCAAAGCTGGAATCGAGGGTTGACAACATTGAACAAGGTGGCGTGAGGGGTCTACCCCAACTACAGGAGGATGTAAAATCATTAAAGACCGATCTCCAGAAAATGCAACATCTGGAGTTCGATATCTCATCCCTCCTCCCCAACGAGGGTAACCAGGGTGCCGGCCAGGCCGACTTGGGACTCGACTTCACGACACTCTTAACGGACATTCCCCCGTCAGCTGCTAAAGTGTCTCAGCCTCCCGCCCCTACAATACCGGTGGAATCTACTGATGACGAGACCTCGGAAGGGTTTTCAAAATCTGAAGAGGACAACTCCGAGGAAGCCAATGTAGAGCTTGATGCGGGTGCAACCCCTACTCCACGGGCAAAAGGAAAAGAAATTGTGCTGCCTACAGTAGAGGAGGAATAGGAGCAGGCAGACATTGAAGCTGCCATTGAGCGCTCATTTATAGATAAGGCCGCCAGGAGACTTCCTTCGGCGGGAGATGGTAGTAGCAGCTCAGCGGCTCCCCCACCGGCTTCGGACCGGACTCACTCTCCTCCTCCAGCACCGGCAGAGAGATAAGCTACTCTCTTCGTGCAATTGCGCCTCCAGGGAACCCCTTGTCAATATTTACATTTTTTTTTTATTATTGCATTGGGGACAATGCATGTGCTTAAGTTGGGGGTGGTAGCCTTACAATTCTATTTGGTCTGTATATGTTGATTGACTTGTGGGTGACATTTGTATATGCTTAGATAGTAATGTTTTATGCTTTGTTTGTATATGTTGTTGTAAGTAAATAGTTAGCAATAAATTCCCCTTGTTTTTTCTTTTGTCGGGTTCTTTTTCAAGGGTGTAATAGTAGAACCGGGCTGTTGAGTATAAAGTATATTGACCAGGATGGTATGTCTGTGGACAAACAAGTATGTAACCATATGTGAAGTATAGACCCCTAGAACAAATCAATTAGGTGAATTTGAGGCTCGCCCAGTAACTCTAGTTCTACTTAGAATCGTGTATTTATACACGAGGAAAGCCTCGAGTTACTAAATGCGAATCCCAAAGTTGTAAACTATGTTAACCAAACAGTTGATGTGCCAGTGTGTGTGAGCTCATTGTTTTGATAGTTCTTGTGTTCATTGCTGCCATCTAGAACTTGCCCGGTTGGTTCTTCGTTTCCTAGAATACGTACGCTAAGTTAGAGAAGTGATCTTAGGCTTTCTATTAGAGAAGTGATCTTAGGCTTTCTTTGAGTAGTGATAAAACCTTTCTAGCCTCTTTCAGCCGACCTGTGCATAATGACTATCACTAGTACCCTATTTTGAGCCTTGTAGCCTTTTTATTGGCCTCCGCATTACAACCTGATCCCGTTCATCAAAGATGACTTCTTTTGAACTCATTCCTCCTTGAACATTGAGAATATTGATAAAAGTTAAGTTGGGGGTGGGGATCAATAATAAAATGGGCAAGATCGTGAAATAAAATGGGAATTCCGTACCTCAAAAGCTCATGTTAATCTATGGAAGCTTCGAAAAAAAAAAAATAATATACCACAAGTTTGAAAGAAAAAGAAGAAAAGAAATATTCTATGTGAGTGGTATAAAGAAGCTGGAGAATCAAATGAAGAGGTACGCGAGTGGGGTTTAATGTGGGACTGTAAAGCCATTGAGACCAAAGGAACAAAAATTTGAAAGAAGAAAGAGTGTAATTAGTGTTCAAGGAGGAAGTAGCCACTATTATCTAAATTTACACCCTACCCTTCCTTAAACCGACATTACAAGCCTATAGAGTCCTTATGTGATCTCTAACCAAAGTGTTCTTATAACTAGGCGATAAATTAAAATAAGGGCAAGCCTATGGCATGGCAGGTGGTGACACTTGAAATTCTATTATGAGAGCGAGTGTTCTAGTTCTTTTGTCCCTTGATTTTGCTATGATAGATACTGTGAGAGTGGGACTTTCTTTCTAGTGAGGGCACATACGCTGCTAGGTTGATAGCCAGTTGAGCTTGAGTAAAAGCATAAGTAAATTCAGCTGAAAGTAGCATTTAGTTACTTTGTTGAGGCTCAAAGTTCACTAATTGATTGTTTGCTTTTGAGCATTTTAATTATTCAAAGGGGGTACAGTGGAAAAATGGTTACACTTAAGATGTTAACACAAACACCGTCCTTGGTCAGTATTGCTTCATATTTGATAGGTAGAGTCTAAGTTAGGATGGTGTCGTGTTAGTTGCTTGAGGACAAGCAAGAGCTTAAGTTGGGGGTGTTGATGTGCCGGGTAATTTCGGCACATTTTGATACTATTTGTTTAGAGTTTTACTTGTTCTACTTGTTAATTATCACGATATTTACTTAGTTTTAGTGTAATTTCAGTATATTGAGGAAAGAGACCCAGAAGCATGAAAAGAAGTCCAAAAAGCTATCCAAAGGCAAGAAAAGAGTTCAAAAGTATAACAGGTTCAATTCTGCGACCGCAAAACAGCTATGCGAGTCGCAGAAGTCGCAAGAGGATCGCAGAGGCATATAGAACTTCAAGACAAATTTCAAGTTGGGAATGCGGTCGCAAATGCGACCGCAAAACAGGAATACTAACCGCATTATCATCGCAGACACGAACAGAGTCTGAGGTGAAAAATAGAGTGGAGATTGCGATCGCAGAGCCAATATGCGAACCGCATTTTCAAATGCGACGAGAGGGAAACTGACGGGTATGATCTGCGGTGAAACGTAAAGATTTTGCGAACCGCATTCCTGCTCTGCGACAAGAATGCGATCGCAGACGTGCAACTAGGTCAAACCTAACTGTTGCTCGCCTCGGATTTTGGGCCTCTATAAATATCTTTTCTAGGGTTGTGTGAAGAGAGACTTGTCAGACTTCAAAGTGCAAAATACTGCTTTTGATTATTTTCAAATTGAGAGAAGTTTTTGGGTGATCAAAAACTGATAATTCGATATTGTTGTAAGATGAATTCAATTATTCTCCTTTGTTCTTTAGTTTTCAACATGCGTAGCTAAACTCTAATACTGAGGTTGTGAACCCTAGATGGGTATAATGTTATTGAAAGGTTGATATTGATTCCAATTTCGAAAGAAGCTTGATATTTATTTATATCTTGTTCTTAATTTAATCGTTAGTGGTTGCAAACATTAACGAGTGCCAATTTACGCTATCGTATCTTGGAAAAGTGAGATAGAGTTTGGTAGAGATAAATAACAAGAATTCAAGGCTTTAAACCTTGTTTAACGAAATCACTTAGGAATAAGCAGATTTCAATTTGGCGAATAATTGGGTGTTCTTAATTTTGACTCTTTAGTATTCTGGAGGATCATGAGAGGATATGTTATCTAAGTGTTGGGAAATATTGGATAACACGGTAATAACAACCGATCGCATATCAAGAATGGACTTCAATATCAATATCAATACATTCTACTACATTAGGGGGAACACAACCTTAGTATCTCAAATTCATATTTTTACTTTCAAATTACTTTCGAACTGCAACTGTTAGTTTACTTTTCTTTACATACTCAATATTGATTTACTCTATTTGGCTACTTGATCGAATTACGACTAAGTACAGTATTGCATTAATCGGATAATTGTTTCACGCCTATTCCCTATGGGATTCGACCCCAACCTCGTTGGATTACTATATTTGACATCGATCGCTTACACTATTGTTAAGGTGTTTGAGCGGATCAAATTTTGGTGCCGTTGCCGGGGAATACGGTTTTGAAATTTCTGATTAGTGTATACTTTGTTATAAGTCTAATTCCACTTGATTGCACGGTGTTTGTTTTGGTGGTTGTAGGCAGGAAGATATGGCAGACCATGTAGAACATGGGTTGATTTTGATGCTGAAAGCTGAAGGATACTTCAGAAATTCTGCTGATGATGATCCAACGCAGCACCTCAGGAACTTTTTGGGTGTTTGTGCGACGTACAAGCAAAACAACGTGTCTGACGATGCATTAAGGCTCAGATGCTTTAAGTACTCGTTGGCTGGAGATGCAAGGAGATGGCTTCAAAACCTTCCTCCAAATTCGATCCGTTCATGGCCTGAGCTGGTCCAGGCATTCTTGTCAAAGTGGTTTCCACAAAGCAAGAAATCTTAGCTCCGGGACAAGATATTTTTCTTCAAACAACTGCGAGGTGAACAGCTGCACGAAGCATGGGAGAGGTGCAAATTGTACTTGGCGAGGTCGCCAAACCACGGTTTTCTAGACTCCATTTTGCTGGAAAAGTTCTACATGGGTTTGGACCCTATGAACCAATCGATAGCGAAGAATGTTGCTGCTGGTTCGTTCATGGATAAGACCTTCGCTAGAGTCACGCAGATTTTGGACAAGATGGCTAAACATAATCAAGATTGGCATTCTGAGGACACTAAAGGTGGCATTACAATTGGGTCTCCTTCGTTGAATAACTTGATCAAGGAAAACCAAGAACGAGACCAAGTAATTGCTGAACTTGCAACTAATGTGAATGTCTTGACAAAGTTGTTCACAGAAAATCAGAAGAAAAAAATCAATGTAGTGGAGAATGTGCAACCAATGCAAGGTGAAGAATATGAAGAGGCGAATTTTGTCAATAATACTCATGGAGGTTATCAAAGGCAACCTTACCAGGGCCAAGCAACACAAAATCAGTGGAGACCAAACCCGCAAGGGCAAGGGCCCCAACAGTGGCGGAATGATCAAACTGGCCCTAGGCAGGGAAATTGGAACAACAACAATCATTTTCCAAATCGAAGTTCCAACCCTTATGTTCCTCCGAAAGGGCACTATCAGAATCAGGGATCCGCAAGTGAATCTAAATTGGAGAGTATGCTCGAGAGGATATTACAGAACCAAGAGAAGTCAGACACGTCCATGAAAAACATGACCGAATTGGTTGGCTCCCACACAGCAGCGATCCAAAAGTTGGAATTGCAAATGAGGGACCTTTCCCGTGAGCAATATCCAAAACAAAAAGGAACGCTTCCTAGCGACACGATTGCAAATCCTAAAGGAAGTGGAAGTGACCCAACTGCTCATATCATGGCTGTCACGACTAGGAGTGGTAAGACATTACAGGGTAAAGATGATGCTGAAGAGCTTCAGAAAGAGGGTGAAATTGAAAGACATAATGTTGCTGAGGTAGGTGAGAATCCAGAAATTGTAGTGAACGCAGATGAGACTCAGAAAGGGGTAAAGGATAAGGCAGAAGAAACACCAATCGTTCTTCCGCCAATTCCTCGATCTCCTCCCCCTTTTCCTCAGAGACTTGCAAGGAGAGTTGATGACAGCAAGTTTGAAAAGTTCTACGACATTCTCAAGCAACTATCAGTGAATATACCTTTCTTGGAGGCTTTTCAAGAAATGCCTGGGTTTGCCAAATATCTGAAGGAGTTGATTACAAAAAGGAGAACCATCAGGAACGAGGTGGTAAATGTGACTCACAGAGTCAGTTCTATCATAGCCACCAGTCCAATTCAGAAGAAGGAGGATCCAGGAGCTTTCACTATTCCGTGTACTATTGGAGTACGCGATTTTGCTAAGGCGTTGTGTGACAATGGAGCTAGTATTAATCTAATGCCTCTAGCCATTACAAACAAGCTGGGTTAGGAATGCCGAGGCCGACAAGCATGAGGTTGCAAATGGCTGACCAATCTATCAAGAGACCAGTTGGTATTGTGGATGATGTAATTGTGAAAGTTGGAAAGTTTAATATTCCAGCTGATTTTGTGATCCTTGATTGTGCTGTAGACAAGGAAATCCCCATTATACTGGGAAGACCTTTCTTAGCGACTGGACGAGCTCTTATGGACTCGGAGCGCAATGAAATTAAGTTCCGGGTAAATAATGAAGAAGTCACNAAAAGGAGAACCATCAGGAACGAGGTGGTAAATGTGACTCACAGAGTCAGTTCTATCATAGCCACCCGTCCAATTCAGAAGAAAAAGGATCCAGGAGCTTTCACTATCCCGTGTACTATTAGAGCGAGAGATTTTGCAAAGGCATTATGTGATAATGGCGCCAGTATAAATCTTATGCCTTTAGCCATCTATAAACAAGCCGGGTTAGGAATGCCGAGACCAACGAGTATGAGGTTGCAGATGGCTGACCGATCCATCAAGAGACCAGTGGGCATTGTGGACGATGTAATTGTGAAAGTTGGAAAGTTTAATATTCCTGCTGATTTTGTGATCCTCGACTGTGCTGTAGACAAGGAAATCCCTATTATATTGGGAAGACCTTTCTTAGCAACTGGATGAGCTCTTATGGACTCGAAGCGCAATGAAATTAAGTTCCGGGTAAATAATGAAGAAGTCACGTTTCAAGCCAGCAAAGGGATGAAGCTGCCAACGGAGTATGAGAATATTTCGCTAATTGGTATTGTTGATGAAGTTGATGAAGCCATTGAGATGAAGATGGAAGAACAATGTTTTGGTGAGGCACTGGCAGCCATATTGGTGAACTTTGATGGACATGACTTGGATGGGTTCATGGAGTCGGTGAATGCATTGGAAGGTCGTGGTTCCTATTCTTATACTCCACCAAAGCTATCCTTAGATTTGGAGAATCGAGCCACACCTCCAGCAAAACCTTCCATTATTGAACCACCTCAATTAGAGCTCAAACCACTTCCGTCGCATTTGAGGTATAAATTTCTTGGCTTGAATAACACTTTACCAGTAATTGTGTCTTCGTTGTTGAATGATGTGCAGGTAGAACAGTTGCTGCAAGTTTTGAAGGAACACAGACAGGCAATCGGATGAACATGCATCTTGGTTTGCGGATCGCATTTTGAATATGCGATCGCAGAATGCAATCGCATTCTTCACACTAAATTTCACCCAGAACTCTGTTCATGTTTGCGATTTCATTAGGCCAATTCGCGGTTCGCATTCCTGTTTTGCGGTCGCGTTTGCGACCGCATTCTCGACATGAAGGTTGGCCTAAAGTTCTGTCTTCGTCTGCGATCTACTTATAGCATATGCAATTCGCATGTCCATTCTGCGACCGCATTTTTACATATCCGATGCTTTTAACCTCTTTTCTTATCTTCAACTAACTTTTTGCACTCTTTTCTGTTCTTCAGGGTCTTGACACTTGTTATTCTGCAAATACACTAAAATTACATAAGTATCATGAGAATTAACAAGTAAAACAAGTTAGACTTTAAGCAAATAGTATCAAAATGTGCCGAAATTACCCGGCACATCACACCCTTATGCCCCTTATAATATCAACAGTGGAATGACACCCATAAACTCTGCATAACAACAACCCAAATCACACAACAATTCACATGTATTATTATGACAATAATACAAAGTAATCAGCTTGTATCACAAATGCCCATAAGCCACAACCTTTCCAAAGGTTCATTGATATCAATAATTCACAATAGATAGCTCATGGCTCAGTATAATGTATATAAAAATCTCAATAACAACATCTCTTTTAAACATAACTTCAAGTAAAATAAATCAATGCCTATTGATTACTTCGATTCTAATTAATTAATTAAGGGAAAATTCAATAATGAAATTATCTTCCATAAAATGACAACTCAACAATCAAAGAATTCATGTAAAGTTTAAAGCAGCAACAAGTCCAAATAAGCATATAAAACAAACTTGCAAGTAAAGAATGTGACATATAACAACAATTTCTAATAAGACATTTAATGGCGAACATGGCGAAGGAAAAACATAACATGTACCAATGATTTCCAATTAAATACATAAAAGACGTCTAAGAGTTTAAACCGATAGAATTTGCACATATAAGCCCGAGTACATACTCGTTACCTTGCGTACACGGCTTTCACATTACACAAATTGTACATATGACTCAACGCCGAAAGGGTAATTCTCCCACACAAGATTAGGCACGATACTTACCTTTGCGAAGCTAATTTGATACTTTGAAATGGCCTTCCCGAGTGAAACAACCTCCGGACGGCTCAAATCTAGCCAAAATAATTTCCTAACATCTATAAAACTCATAGGTATTAATTTCGGATAATAAAATTTCGATTTTCAATTACAACTAAAAAGTCAACCCGAAAATCAACCCCGGGCCCGCACATGGGGACTCGACAAAGTATCACAAAATCCGAACACCCATTCCGATACGAGTCCAACCACACCAAAATTATCAATTTCTGATAACTATTCGCCCTCCAAATCCTCATTTTCATTTTTGAAAGTTTTTTACAAATTTCCTATTTTTTTACTTTGATTCTCATCTGATGCGGCACCTTTGACTAGATTGACCCAGAAGGGTGCTCCGTTTTGATGCTCCGATGTTTGCAAGGTGAGCTTTCATAAGCTCAAGACCGCATTGACTTTAGCACCGGTGTTAGTGTTACCTTCCGGTTCAGGGATGTATACTGTGTATTGCAATGCTTCACGGGTTGGTTTGGGTTGTGTATTGATGCAGGAGGGGCGAGTTATATCATATGCTTCACGTCAGCTGAAGCCCCATGACAAGAATTACCTTGTACATGATTTGGAGTTGGCCGCGATTGTTCATGCTCTTAAGATTTGGAGGCATTATCTTTATGTAGTGTCCTGTGAGGTTTACACCAACCATCACAGCTTGCAGGACTGTTTCAAGCAGATGAATCTCAATTTGAGGCAGCGTAGGTGGCTTGAGTTACTGAAGGATTATGATATTACCATCCTTTATCATCCGGCCAAGGAGAATGTAGTAGCGGATACCTTGAGCAAAAAGGCAGAGAGTATGGGTAGTTTGGCATTTATTTCAGTAGAGGAGAGGCCACTAGCTCGGACATTCAGTCCTTGGCTAACAGACTTGTGAGGTAGGATATTTCAGAACCCAGCCGAGTTCTTGCATGCGTCGTTGCCAAGTCTTCACTATTTGAGCAGATCAAGGCTCGTCAGTTTTATGATCAGCACTTGTTGGTTCTTAGGGAGACAATACTACAGGATGGTGCCAAGGAGGTTGCTATTAGTGAGGAAGGTGTTCTGCGACTCCAAGGTCGTCTATGTGTTCCCAATGTTGATGGGCTGAGGGAAAAGATTCTAGATGAGGCACACAGTTCCTCAGTATTCTATTTATCTAGGTGCTACAAAGATGTATCACGAACTAAGGCAGCATTATTGGTGGCGGTGGATGAAGAAGGACATAGTTGAGTATGCCGAAAGGTGCCTAAATTTCCTCCAAGTCAAGTATGTGCATTAGAGGCTAGGTGACCTACTCCAGCAGATGACTATACATGAGTGGAAATGGGAGCGCATTACTATGGACTTCGTTGTTGGGTTGTCGCGGACCTTGCAGAAGTTTGATGCAGTTTGGGCCATTGTCGACAGGTTGACCAAGTCGCCGCACTTCATTCAGGAGGTGACCATGTATTCTTCGAGGTTGACCCAAATTTACATACAGGAGGTTGTTCAGTTGCATGGTGTTCCTGTTTCTATCATATTAGATAGAGGCCCTAAATTTACTTCGCATTTCTAGAGGGCAGTACAGAGTGAGTTGGGGACTGGGGGGAAGCTCAACAAGGCCTTTCATCCGCAGATCGACAGACAGCCAGAGCGGACAGTTTAGATTTTGGAGGATATGCTTAGAGCATGTGTGCTTGACTTCGGAGGGCAGCGGGATCGATTCTTACTATTGGATGCGTTTGCTTACAATAACAGTTATCAGTCCAGCATCGAAATGGCTCCTTTTGAGTCTTTATATGGTTGGCAATGTCGCTCACCCATCAAATGGTTTGAGCCCGGTGAGGCTAAGTTATATGGTACTGATTTGGTAAAGGATGCCTTGGAAAAGGTAAAACTGATGTAGGAGCGACTTCACACAGCATAGTCTAGACAGAAGAGTTACGCCGATCAGAAGACGCGTGATTTCTCATTTATGTTGGGCGAAAAGGTTCCCTTGAAGGTCTCGCCGATGAAGGGAATCATGAGGTTCGGGAAGAAGGGCAAGTTAAGCCCAAGGTTTATAGGCCTATTTGAGGTGTTGAGACGAGTTGGGGAAGTTGATTATGAGCTTGTTTTGCCTCCCAGTCTATTGGGAGTTCATCCAGTTTTCCACGTGTCTATGCTCCAGAGGTATCATGCCGACAGGTCTCATGTGTTAGACTTGAGCATCGTTCAGTTAGATGAGAGCCTGGGTTATAAGGAGGAGCCAGTTTCCATTATTGATTGGCAGGTTCACCAGTTAAGGTCCAAGAAGATTTCTGCGATAAAGGTTCAATGGAGGGGCCAACCAGTTGAGAAGGCGAATTGGGAGGCCGAGGAAGACATGCGGAGCAGATATCCACACCTATTCAGCACTCCAAGTATGATTCTAGAACCGTTCGAGGACGAACGTTTATCTAAGAGGTGGAAAATATAACGATCCAACCGATCGTTTTTCTTTCTAGATCACTGTTCCCCTAAATAAGACTCCCTACATGTGCTTTTACTATTTTATGACCTGCGTGTACGGTTGTTTCGGGTTTGAAAGTGTTCAGGTTAAAATCGGAACACTTGGTTCCTTAGATTGGCTTTTAAAAGGTTAAGTTTGACCTTGGTCAACATTTTGAGTAAACGACCTCGGAATCGGGATTTGGTGGTTCCAATAGGTTCGTAGAATGATTTTCGACTTGGGCGTATTTTCGGATCGGGTTTTGGATGAACCGGGAGCGTTTCGGCTCTCAATGTTCAAAATTGGCTTATTGAAGGTTTAAAAGTTCTTCAATTCGGTTTGAAGCAGGTTTTGGTGTTATCGAGGTCCGTTTGGAACTCCGAGCCTGGAAATAGTTCCGTATGGGGATTTAATACATGCACACAAAATTTGGTGTCATTCCGAGTAGTCTAAGTACGATTCGAAGTGTTCGGAGCGAATTGGAAACTTGAAGTTCATAATTTGGTTCAATTTGGTTTTGGGGTGTGACTCTTAATTTCGTTGTTGTTTTACGCATTTTGAGAGTTGGAGCAGGACCGTATTATGTTTATGGACTTTTTGGTGCATTCGGACGGTGTCCCGAGTGGCTCAGGTGTGTTTTAGACAGCCCAGAGTTAAGTTGAAAACACCAGATTTTGCAGTTCTGGTTCCCTTCGCGAATGCGGAAGGACCTTCGCGTTTCACGATGAAGGGATGGGCTGGGTGGAAAGTTTGCACTGTTTGCGTGACGGAGACCGTCCTGTTCGCAACCAAGCCGTCATATTCACGAAGTAAGAGGCCTGCTGGGGAGGGGGCCTAGTCTTTGGCCTTCGCGTTTGCGAAGAGGCCATCACATTTGTGATGGGCAGGCTGGCTAAGCCTTCGCGTTTGCGAAGGGTACATTTTCTGTGCTTGGCCTTTTGGCCTTCACAATCGCGGAGGCCCACTCGTGATTGCGTATAGGACCCCTGGGCAGTGTCTTGTTTTAAAAACGGGACTTAGGCCATTTTCTCTCATTTTTCATTCCCTTGGCCGATTTTGGAGCTTCTTGGAGAGGGGTTTCACCTGGCACTTTGAGGTAAGTAATTTCTATACAATGTAAGTTATATACATTGATTATGGGTAGTTTTTTACGTGTAAATTTGGGAAATTATTGGTTTAGATGAAAAACCTAGGCTTTGATAAAAATAAAATTTAACCACGAAAATGATTATGGAATGTTATGAAAATTATATATTTGTGTTCGTAAGGCTATGGGTAACGATTTTATTCAAAATTTTCTAGAATTCGGGCACGTGGACCCGGGAGTGAATTTTAGGAATCTTCTAATTTGGGTTAGGTAATTATTCAATTAGTTAAATTATAAACTTTTGAACATGTATTGATTAAATTATACAACATTTGACTAGTTTCAGATTTTTTGGGGCCGAGCTGAGGCTTTAGAGTGAATTTGAGGCTGGAAAGCGAGCTTTGAAATAAGGTAAGTCTCTTTTCTAACGTTGTAAGAGGGAATTTTCCCCATAGGTGATGATTTAAATTAATATTTGCCTCTAATTGTGGGGGCTACTATAATGACCCGACCGAGCATTTTGATTATTAGCACTCCGTTTAGTGGCTTAAGGTCTTGAGCAGCTCTATATTATGTGTTATGACATGCACGCGTTGTCGAGTTCGGATTTCGGATGATACGGGATTGATGTGGAAAAAGGATTCGTGTTTTAAATGCTTAAGTGGTAAGAGTTGGCCGGAATTTGCCGTTTGTGTAAACGACTTTGGAATGGGGTTTTGACAGTTCCAATAGCTTCGTATGATGATTTTGGACTTAGGCGTGCGTCCGGATATGGATCTGGAGGTCCGTAGGGTAACTTGAAGCATTTCGGCAAAAAATTAGAAAGTTAAAGTTTTGGAAGGTTGAGAGGTTTTACCGGGAGTTGACTTTGGTAATATTAGGGATGGATTTTGATTCCGAGAGTTGGATTAGCTCCATTATGTCATTCTGGGTTGATTTGATGTGTTTTGGCATGGGTTTTAGAAGTTGGAATATTCGAAATTTCATAAGTTCGATTCATGGTGTGATTCGTAGTTCCGACGTTGGTTGATGTGACGATATGTTTCGACGGGGTTCCAGAAAGTTACGTTCAATTTACTTAAGTCTGGTAGTGCAGATGTTGCTGAAGTGTGGCCGTGGAACCATGAATGTGCGGACCGCACAAAAAATGTTCGGTCAGCACTTCGGAGGTCAGATGTGGTACCATATAAATGAGGGTTTCATCTCATTTTTTATTTTTGGACATAGAGAGCTCGGTTTGTGGCGATTTTTCGTGGGTTTTTCAAGAAAATCATCGGGGTAGGTGATTCTAACTCGGTTTTGGCTATATTACACGAATTCATTGTTATTTTCATCATTTAATTAGTGATTTGAGTTCGAAATTTGGGGAAAAATTTGAAAACTTCTTAGACTAAATTTTGGGAATTTGAAAGGCGATTTGATGTTTGATTTGAGTAATTCTTGTATGGTTGAACTCGTTATCGAATGTGCGTTCGAATTTTTTAATTTAGTCGGGCTCCGAGGTGCGGGCCCGAATGTTGACTTTTGGGTTGGCTTTTTAGTTTTAATTAAAGATTGAAGCTTTATTATCCAGAATTGTTTCCTATGAGTTTTATTTATGGATTGAAGTTATTTTGGCTATATTTGAGCCGTCCGGAGGTTGTTTCACTTGAGAGGGCCATTTTAGAGTATCAGCCTAGCTTCTTTGAGGTAAGTACCTTTCCTAACTTTGTGTGAGGGAATTACTCCTTAGATTTGATTCTTTGGTGCTAAATGGGTCATGTGAAGTCTGTGTACGCGAGGTGATGAGCGCGTGCTCGGGCTTATTTGTAGAAAGTTTACCTTTTTGGGGCTCTTAGGTTCTTATGTTCATTAGATGTGAAGTTATTTTGTTATGTTAAGTTCTCCATTTGTAGTTTCACCTCTACGTGTCTTAATTGTAATTAATTGCCTCATGCTCCACCTTTATTGCCTATTTGACACTTGTGTGCCTTAACTGAGGTCGTTGCCTCTTCGATTGCCATGCTATCCTTTTCTAATTGGTTATCCTCACTTGAAATTATTATTATCTCGTCTGTAGTCGTCTATCCTTATTTGAGGTTATGATTATCTTTCCCGTTGCTTATCCTTACTTGAGTTTGTTGCATCTCTTCGTAATTGCTCAACCCTAAATGAAGTTTAGTTATTCTTTATCGTAGTTTCCTCATCCATATTTGGAATTATTGACAAATGTTATCTCCCTTGTTGTCTAATTGTTCTTTTGTGGAATTATTTGTTACATATTCTTTCTCCCTTGTTGAGCCGAGAGCTATGCGCAATTGTGGTATTGACACTATGCAGATGAAATGCTGTGGAATATGGGTGCATGTTGTGAATGTCATTCTATTGTGATGTCGTGTTTTTGGCACGTGATGTTATTGTGAGGTTTTGTTCGGGTGTTTGCACGAGTTTTCTGCCGTGCTATTGTTACTATTGATATTAGCACATGCGGCGTGACAAGACGGGCTATATATGTGGGTTTGCGCATGTTGCGAGGCAAGGTGGGAATATTACTATGCGCGTGTGGCGAGACAAGGCGGGTATTTACTTTATTATTGCGCACGTGGCGAGACAAGGTGGGCTATGTCGGGGATTGATTTCTGATGACTTGTGATGGCTTGGAGGCATTGTTATTGTTGTTATTTGTGTAGTAGTGTGTCTACCCTGTGTGAGTTATACCATGTTCTTTTCATGGTGATCATTTCTTATGTGTTATTCATTGTCTCTACTTTTACTTGTTTACTTGAGTTGTGGTAGAACACTTGCACAAGCATATACGTACTCTATCATCCTATCGGTTTAAGAAGATGAATATTGATGCTACCGATCATTTATACGTACTCCTTCTACTTGTCATATATGTGAGAATTGTTCTATTGGCACATGAGTTATCCGTGCAGTTATGAGTTGTAATGAGGGCACAAGATGCCAAGTGATTAGAGTTCAAGAATTAGGACCCGTGAATTGTGTGAGTTTTGAGGTTTGGTACCTCGTGGGGATTATTGAATAAACCTGGTGCGAAAGCGATTATTCTTATCAAGTTGTTACTTGTCTTTCCTTTATTTGTTTTTCACCAGATTTACATAGTGTTATTACTGGTGGTGTCCCGCTGCTAATTGTTGCTTTAATTTCCTATTGCAAGCGCCGTAGTATTGTTGTCATTATGCGTAGTTCAGTAGAGATATCGTACTATGTTAGTTATATACCTATACTTGTTCAGGTTATCTAGTCCAGTATGTGTCTTCAATGTCCCTCGTCACTACTCTGGTACGGAGTCACTTTTTGTTATTATATTTGCACTTTTTTATCTCTATTTCGAAACAATTGTATTTAGGGGTTTAAGTAGCAGGCTCAGTAGAGTTTATGACTTGTACTACCGGTTTTGGGAATTATAATTGTATATAAGGCTTCTATCTCATGTTCTTCATTTGATGGCTGATTTCTTCAATTAATTTAGTAAGTGTTAGGCTTACATAGTCTTAAAGACTAGGTGCCGCCACAACATCCTACAGAGGGAAACTAGGGTTGTGACAAGTTGGTACTAGAGCTCTAGGTTCATAGGTGCTACAAGTCAGAAGCGAGTTTAGTAGAGTCTTGTGAATCAGTATAGAGACGTCTGTACTTATCTTCGAGTGGCTACGGAACTATTAGGACAACTTCACTTCCTTCATTCCTGTGGTGCGAGTTTATTAAACTCGGAGTTTGAGGTTTTATCATTCTATTCTCTCACATATGGTGAGGACGCGGGCTGCAGTTACTGATGTCACCGCCCTAGGAGCAGGTGTCGCTAGGGGCAGAGGCAGAGGCAGAGGCAGAGGCAGAGGCCTAAGAGGAGAACGTGCTATAGCTAGGGCACCTACCAGAGCAGCAATTGAGGAGCCGCTAGTAGCTTCGGTTGGGAGACAGGTACCAAAAGCGCCTTCTATTACTCCCGGACTCCAGGAGACTTTAGCACAGTTCCTGAGCATGTTTGGTACATTGGCTCAGGCAGGGTTGATTCCGGTTGCACCAGCTACTTCATAGACCGGGGGAAGAACTCAGACTCCCGCCGCCCGTACTCCAGAGCAGCGAGTCCACATTGGTCACGTTCCAGGTGTCATGGCAACTCAGCCTGTGGTCCCAGTTCAACACATGGTTAGGGTCGCAACATCTGAGGAAGAACAACTTAGACTTGCAAGGTTCAAGAAGCATGACCCTCTTACTTTCATTGGTTTGGCTTTACAGGGTGCACAGGGTTTTCTAGAGGAGTGCCACCGCATTCTTCGCTCTATGGGTATTGTGGAGGCGAGTGGGGTTACTTTTACTAAGTTCCAAATTAAGGGAGCGACATATTAGTGGTGGCGAGCGTATGAGTTTGGTAGCACGGTCGATGCAGCTTCACTTTCTTGGGTTCAGTTTTCAGAGATGTTCCTGAGAGAGTTTGTTCCTCAGACCCTTCGGGATGCATGGCACACAGAGTTTGAGCTGCTACGCCAGGGCACTATGTCTGTGTCAGAGTACGTTGTTAGATTCAGTGATTTCTCCAGACATGCACCTGCTTTAGTCGCTACAGTTAGAGAGCGAGTCCGTAGATTCATTGAGGGGTTCAGACATGATATCCGGTTCAGCATGGCTCAGGAGTTGGAGTTAGATGTTCCATTTCAGCAGGTGGTAGAGATCGCTTGCTGATTAGAAGGCATGTGAGACCAAGAGAAAGAGGACAGGCAGGGCCAAGAGAGAGAGAACATGGAGGCTAAGAGGTCTCGTAGACCAGAGAGATATATTGGTCTTTATTTTTGAGGAAGGGTACAACATGGTAGAGGTTTTGTGGGTCAGCCAGTTCAATTTGCATATCAAGCTTCGCATGGTGTTTCAGTTACCCATGGGTCTCAAAGTACCCGTACCGTACAGTTTCCGTAGCCACGTCAGCAGAGGGATTGCTTTGAGTGTGGAGATACCAGCCACATGGTGAGAGATTATCCCAGACTCCTGATAGATGTCTCACAGCGGGGTATTAAAACTATGAGTTCGGTTTTGGTTGCTGGTATCCCTATACCATCAGCTTGGGGTATAGGTCAGGCGAATAAAGGGCGCCCAAGAGGAGGAGGCCCGACCCGTTGATGTGTTTCCTACAGTTCGCCTGAGGCTGCTGCACCAGATGATATTGTACATGTATGATTTCTATTTCTTATAGAGGAGCATCATTCGTAATTTGTTTCGGTTCGGCTTCTCGGGACGAGTCCTCTTATTTCTCTTCACATGTGAGTGAGTTTCATGATTTAGTACTCTGCCTATGTATTTATCCTTGTTCGGAGATTCTATAGTGATAGCCCGTATCTACCCTTTCATCTTATTCATTATTGTGAATTTGAGATTTTGAGTGACTTTTTATTCCTCATTTCGGTAGTTTTGATGTGATCTGTGGGTGATGGGTTACGATTTGTGATTTAGATGCTCTACCAGTGTGAGATTTTAGTATGTGTTGTGATTTTGTCAACGGAATTGAATTAGTGGAAGGTTTCAGTTAGTATGATGTGTATGCTACCTGCGATTCAGAGCTGAGGATGGGATCCTCACATCTTTATGTGATTTGATACGTTTGAACCGGGCCGCGGGCCGCGGGCCGCGATGGAGTTATATCAGGATGAGACCTTGTGATTTGTTCATATACTTTGATTCTTCCTCGTTAAATTGATTCGTAGTATGGTACTGATAGGGAGTTGTGCCTGTCGAGCTTGTTTGATAGTTCTCTCGTGTGTTTCTCTTTGCATATACCATCATACATGCATTGTGCTTATTGGGTTTTAGCTTGCGAGGTGTGTGCCTTGGAGGAGCTAGATGTAATTTTTTGATTCGGGTGAACAATCGTGAAGTCTTCATGTTTATTGGCGTTGTCAGTGATGTGAAGGTTTGAAACAGGGTTCTAACGGATGTGAGGCTTGCTGGTGCTGGATTTGATTATCGGCAGCTGCTGTGGCTAGGGTGGTTGTTAAGGGCATATGTGTGATGTGCTACATCGTGTAGTTGTGCCCTGTGGGCGTAGACATAAGCTGTCGCAGTTGGTTGAGGTTGGTACCGTGTTTTGATGCAGGAATCAGGTCTTTTGGGAATGATGGAATGATGAGAAATTTGGTTCTAAGGCTTATTGGTATTGGCGGAAGGGACAAATGTCAGTTAAGATGGTGTTGTCAGGCCTATGTGGATTGGGATGACGTGGGAACACCTACGGGTGTATGTAGGATGAATACATTCAGCAATTTGATGACTTCTGGACGATTTTGGCACATTTGAGGATAGACGTTTGATTAAGAGGGGGAGAATATAACGACCCGACCGGTCGTTTTGAGTATTAGCGCTCTGTTTCGTGGCTTAAGGTCTCGAGCAGCTCTATATTATGTGTTATGACGTACGTGTGTAGTCGAGTTCGGATTTTTGATGATTCGGGATTGATGTGAAAAATAGATTCGCATTTTAAATGCACGCGGTAAGAGTCGACCGGAATTTGACTTTTGTGTAAACGACTCCGAAATGGGGTTTTGACAATTCCAATAGCTTCGTATGGTGATTTTGGACTTAGGCGTCTGGATTTGGATTTGGAGGTCCATAGGGTAATTTGAAGCCTTTTGGCGAAAAATTCGAAAGTTGAACTTTTATAAGGTTGAGAGGTTTGATCGGGATCAGATTATGATTCCGAGAGTTGGATTAGCTCCATTATATCATTTGGGACTTGCATGCAAAATTTGACGTCATTCTGGATTTATTTGATGTGTTTCGGCATGGATTTTAGAAGTTGGAATATTCAAAATTTCATAAGTTCGATTCATGATGCGATTCGTAGTTACGATTTTGGTTGATGTGATTTGAGACCTCGAGTGAGTCCGTGTTATGTTATGGAACCTAAAGGTATGTTTCGACGGGGTTCCGGGGGGCCTGAGGTGTGTTTCAGGTGAATTTTGAACAAGTTTGGACATTCCGGCACTTTGAAGGTGTTCTGGAGCAGTTGAAGTGCAGAGGGCACATTTTTGGAGTGATGATGTGCGGCCGCAAACTTCTGATGTGCAGAGGCAGTGGAAAATGAGCGGACCGCAGTGGAAAATGTGCGAACCACAGAAATCCTCTTGTGACTGCAGAAAAGAGAATCTGCAGTTTTGATAGTCTGACTTCAGAAGCTTATATCTTTTAATCTACAAGGACATTTGTACAGAAAGTTATGGTCAATTAACTAGAGCCTGGTAGTGCAGATGCTGCTGAAGTGCGACCGCACAAATTGGATTGCGGCGCGGAACCTAGAATGTGCGGACTGCACAAAAATGTGCGGTCAGCACTTTGAAGGTCAGATGTGGTACCATATAAATGAGGGTTTCATCTCATTTTTTATTTTTGGACCTAGAGAGCTCGGTTTGTGGCGATATTTCGTCGGGTTTTCAAGAAAATCATCGAGGTAAGTGAATCTAACTCGATTTTGGCTATGTTACACGAATTCATTGTTATGTTCATCATTTATTTATCGATTTGAGTTGGAAATTTGGGGAAAATTTGTGAAAATTTCTTGGACTAAATTTTGGAGATTTGAAAGGCAAGTTGAGGTCGGATTTGAGTAATTCTTGTGTGGTTGGACTTGTTATCGGAAAGGTGTTCGGATTTTGTAATTTTGGTCGCTTCCGAGGTGTGGGCCCGAAGGTTGACTTTTGGGTTGACATTTTAGTTTTAAGTGAAGATCTAACTTTATTATCTAGAATTATTTTCTATGAGTTTTATTTATGGATTGAAGTTATTTTGGCTAGCTTTGAGCCGTCCGGAGGTTGTTTCACTTGAGAGGGCCATTTTGGAATATCGGCCTAGCTTCATTGAGGTAAGTATCTTTCCTTACTTTGTGTGGGGGTACTACCCCTTAGGATTTGAGTCTTTGGTGTTAATTGTGTCATGTGAAGTCCGTGTACGCAAGGTGACGAGTACGTGCTCGGGCTTATTTGTGGAAAGTTGACCTTTTTGGGGCTCTTAGGTTCTTATGTTTATTAGATATGAAGTTGTTTTGTTATATTAAGTTCTCCATTTCTAATTTCACCTCTACGTGTGTTAATTGGAATTAATTGCCTCATGCTCCACCCTTATTGCCTATTCGACTCTTGTATGCCTTAACTAAGGTCGTTGCCTCTTCGGTTGCCATGCTATCCTTTCCTAATTGCTTATCCTTAATTGATATTATTATTATCTCGCCTGTAATCGCCTATCCTTATTTGAGGTTATGATTATCTTTTCCGTTGCTTATTCTTAATTGAATTTGTTACAACTCTTCATAATTTCTCAACCCTAAATGAAGTTTAGTTATCCTTTATAATAGTTGCCTCATCCTTATTTAGAATTATTGACTCATGTTATCTCCCTTGTTGTAGAATTGTACCTTTGTGGAATCATTTTTTACATATTATTTCTCCCTTGTTGAGCTCGTTCTACCACTTCTTTTTCATCCAAAGCTCTTGAATTGTTTTACTTGTCGTATTCTCGCATTATTGTTGTTGTTGTTGCTGTTGTTGCCGTTGTACTCAGTGTGTTGAGCCGAGGGCTATATGCGGTTGTGGTATTGAAACTTTTTAGATGAAATGCTATGGAATATGGGCACATGTTGGGAAAGTCATTCTGTTGTGATATTGTGTTTTTGGCACGTGATGCTGTTGGGATGTTTTGTTCAGGTGTTTGCATGAGGTTTCTGCCGTGCTATTGTTACTGTTGATATTTGCACATGCAGCGTGACAAGGCGGGCTATATATGTGGGTTTGTGCGTGTGACGAGACAAGGTGTGAATATTATTATGCGCATGCGGTGAGACAAGGCGGGCATTTATTTTATTATTGCACACGTAGCTAGACAAGATGGGCTATGTCGGGGATTGATTTATGATAACTTGTGATGGCCTGGGGGTATTGTTATTGTTGTCATTTGTGTAGTGGTGTGTCTACCCTGTGTGAGTTATGATAGAACACTTGCACAAGCATACACGTAATCTATTACCCTATCGGTTTAAGAAGATAAACATTGATGCTACTGATCATTTGTACGTACTCCGTCTACTTGTCATATATGTGAGAATTGTTCTTTTGGCACATGAGTTATCCGTGCAGTTATCAGTTGTAATGAGGGTACAAGATGCCAAGTGATTAGAGTTCATGAATTAGGACCCGTGAATTGTATGAGTTTTGAGGTTTGGTACCTCGTGGGGATTATTGAATGAACCTGGTGCGAAATCGGTTATTTTTATCAAGTTGCTACTTGTCTTTCCTTTATTTGTCTTTTACCGAATTTACACTGTGTTATTACTGTTGGTGTCCCGCTGCTAATTGTTGCTTCATCTTCCTATTGCAAGCACCGTATTATTATTGTCATTATGCGCAGTTCAGTAGAGATTCGTACTCTATTAGTTCTATTCCTATACTTGTTCAGGTTATCTAGTCCAGTATGTGTCTTAAATGTTCCTCGTCACTACTCCACTGAGGTTAGTCTTGATACTTATAGGGTACCGCTTTGGTGTACTCATACAACACTCCTGCATATTTTTGTGCAGATCCAGGTAATTCGGAGTCAGTCGATTGCTAGCTAGCTGTACGGATCTTGTTGTGGAGACTCAAGGTAGACCTGCTGCATTCACAGGTCTCAGAGTCACCTTCTATTATTATACTTGCACTGTTTTATCTCTATTTCATTTGATGGCTGATTTCTTCAATTAATTCAGTAAGTGTTAGGCTCACCTAAGTGCCGACACGACATCCTATGGAGGGAAACTACGGTCGTGACAGCTACGTAAGTACGAGGTGACGAGAGTCCGTATGTAGCTACTATTTATGCTTATGTCCGGGTAGTTTAGGACCCAAATCATGAATTACTTGTAATGTTTGCACCCTGCTTGTAAATTAAAGTACCTAAATCATATTGAAACTTATTAAAGGAATTGTAAAAGACCGAATTTTATTTACTTGAATTTTGAGCGGATTACTTGACCGTTAATGAGAATTTGTGATTCATTATGTATTTGCCTTGTAATAAATTTTAAGCCAAGTGTTTACAAAGTATCCTCTCTTCTTGTGGAGCGGGCCAAACGCCTTGGTAGTAGATAAATGCATCTATGGTTCATGCCACATGATCCTCGGCAATGTACACGTTATTATGAATCGGGCCGTATGTCCTCGGCATAATCGTGCGTAATAATACTTGAATTTTAATTATTTATTTGATATCATTTCATGACTTGAGAGGTCAAAATAATATCAGATAGAAAGCTACTTGAGATTTAGCATGTGTTTAGTAGCCTCCATTATAACACAATACAATCAACAACAGTGAAATGCCACCTTAATAATATCAACAGTGGAATGTACCCTTATACTCCGCATAACGACAACCCAAATCACATAACAATTCACATGTACTATTATCATAACAACACAACGTAATCAACTTGCATCACAAATGCCCGTAGGCCACAACTTTTCTAAAGGTTCATCAATATCACTAATTTTACAACAGATAGCCCACGACTCAGCACAATGTATACAAGAATCTCAATAACAACAATATCTCTTTTAAACATAACTTCAAATAAAATAAACCGGTGCCTCTCGATTACTTCGATTCTAATTAATTAATTAGGGTAAACTCAATAATGAAAATATTTTCCATAAAATGGCAACTCAACAATCAAAGAATTCACGTAAAGGCTGAAGTAGTAACAAGTCCAAATAAGCATATAAAACAAACTCAACAAGTAAAGCATATAATAACAATTTCCAATAAGGCATATAATGGTGAACATGGCGGAGGAAAAACATAACATGTGCAAACAATTTCCAATTAAATACATAAAAGATGCCTAACAGTTTATACCGATAGAATTTGCACATATAAGCCCGAGTGCATACTCGTCACCTCGCGTGCACGGCGTTCACTTTACACATATTGTAGATATGACTCAATGCCTAAGGGGTAATACCCCCACACGAGGTTAGGCAAGAACTTACCTTGGCGAAGCTAATATGATACTTTAAAATGGCCTTCGCGAGTGAAACAACCTCCGTATAGCTCAAATCTAGCCAAAATAATTTCTTAACCTCAATAAAACTCATAGGTATTAATTTTGGATAATAAAATTTTGGTTTTCAATTACAACTAAAAAGTCAACCCCGGGCCCGCACATCGAAACCCCACAAAAATCACGAAATCCGAACACTCATTCCGATACGAGTCCAACGATACCAAAATTATCAAATTCCGATAACGAATCACCCTCCAAATGCTCATTTTTCATTATTCAAAGATTTTATAAATTCCCTAATTTTTCACTTTGATTCTCACTATATTGATGTTAAAACTTTAAATATAATCATGAAATATACATAGAAATTGAACAAGGACACTTACCCAACGACTGTAGATGAAATTTATCTCTCAAAATCGCCCACTCTCGAACCTAGGGTTTAAAAATATCAAAAAATAAAGCAAAAACCCGAATTATACAGCTGAAAACAAGCTGCAGATGTCGCATTTGCGATCCAGGGTTTGCAATTGCGACTCGCAAAAGCGAAGAAGCCTTCGCAATTGCGAACAAGAACAGGGCTAGAAAATGTCGCAATTTCGATAAAATGTCGCAAATGCAAACTGGAATAGTGCAGAAGTCGCAAATGCCAACAGATGTTCGCATTTACGAGCCCTGGGATACTACACCAGAAACCAGCAATCTTTCCCGACACGGAAATGGGCATAACTCTCTCATACGATGTCCAAATTCGACGATTCTTTTTGCTAAGGCTCCGTAATTACAATACGGATCTAATACTTGAATAAAAACTAAATATGAGTTCATTTTCTTAATGTGGTACCCAGCGGCGTATTCGCGTTTAGTGGTGTAGGTGCTTAAGCACCCATTTTCTTTGGGGTAGGGTCAGTGTATTTTATGTGAAATTAATGGAATAATCAAATATAAGAGAGATGAGCACCCACGAAATAAAAGCTAAGCTGGGTGTTTTGTTTTAGAGATTCAATTGTAGGCCTTTATTTTGTTTGTTCCGGAGATCGAAACTAGTGTGAGGCGTAAGTGCTTTTTTTGTATGTTTTGCTATGGGGAAGACCTTTCCTTGTTTGATTGTTTCCATTATTTTCTATTTTCCGGTTTCCCTTATTTGAGCTATTTTTTCATATTTTGTTACCTTTTTGCTTTCTTTTTTTTCCCCCTTCAAATTCGCTCTTCTTTCTTTCTTTCTTTCTACTACATCACTTAAAAATATTTCAACTATGGAGATTGATGAAGTACTTTTATTGTCCAAAAATATTATTCCATTTAGATTTGGTTGTAATGTTTGCAATAATATATTTTTGAGAAAATATCACTTTTCGCTCCTAACCAAAACTATTTACCCCGTAGCCTCAAAAGTGTATAAAATTTATATACTTCTTATATATAATATACAAAAAAGTGTGTGTGTATATTTATATTCGCTATTATTTTGAGAGCCGCTATACAATGTTATATTCCCTATATTTTTGCATTGAATTGTTTCATTTTAAGTTTCAAATGGTGATACACTTATACTATGCGTCAATTTAAGGACAATAAAGCACCCATTACTTTAAAATCTTAGATCTGCCACTGGTGGTACCATTTATTGTGACGACCCGGTCAGTTGTCTCATGGGTTACCACTCCGTCTTCCCCATTTTCTGTCTCATATGTTGCGTTATCTGTGTTTTATGTAACCAAGTTGAGTAGTTGAGTCCGGAGTGAAATTGGTAAGAAATGAGACACTTAGTCTCTTTCAAATAGGGTTAAATCGGAAAAATCAACCGGATATTGACCTATGAGTTAGGAGGCTCGGATGTGAATTCCGATGATTCGATTAGTTTTGAGAGATGATTTATGACTTAGGAGTGAAATCGGAATTTGTTTCGGAGATCCCGTGTAGAAGTAGGCTTGAACTGGTGAAGTTAGAATTTTGGCGATTTTCGGCGGGATTTTGATCCGAGGGTCGGAATGGAATTCCGAAAGTTGATATAGCTTCGATATGTGAATTAGGACTTGTGTGTAAAATTTCAGGTCATTCGGACGTGGTTTGATTGGGTTTAGATCAAAAGAGCGACTTAGAGGATTTTTGAAATCCTTAGGCTTGAATCCGATGCGAATGGGTGTTGAGAGGTTGTTTTGAGCGTTCCGATGGTTGGAACAAGTTTTAATAATGTCATGGGATATGTTGGCGTGTTTGGTTGAGGTTCCAGAAGCCTCGGGTGAGTTTTGAGTGGTTAAACGGACTAATTCATCGTTGGAAAAGGAAATTTCAGAAAAACCAGATGCGAGAATGCGGACCGCATATCTGACAGGGAAATCGCAAACCCAGGCAGGTTCCTGGGCAAAGTTCAAGTCAGAAATGCGGTAGGAATGTGGACCGCATACCTAACATGCGGACCGCATATCTGACATCGAGACCGCAAACTGAGACAGTGAACTGAACAAAATGTAATGTCAAGAATGCGGTCGAAATGCGAAACGCAAACATGAAATGCGGACCGCATTTCACCATGCTGAGATCGCATATCAGGACAGAAACATGGACAAATTCAATGTCGAAAATGCGTCCAAAATGCGGACTGCATACCTGTTATGCGACAGGTATGCGATCGCATATCGGGCCGGACAGGGGTATTTTGTCTCGATTTTTGACTCCTTTATAAATAGAAACCAGTACCCATTAGCCATACCAAAGCCATTTTTCATCACCCACGAAGAGAAACACCTCCAAACACCATAAAATCACAGCAAGTCAACCTCAAAACTATATCCAAAGGAGATTTTCTTGGGTAAATTCTTAAAGAAGGGGATTTGACCGTTCTAAACATATTTGGAGCTAGGGAGCTCGGATTGAAGCAAGTTTTGAAGCAATTCTTGGAGGGTTTCCAAGAGAAACATCGGGGTAAGTATTCCTAACTCAATTTTGGAGGAATTACCTCAGTTTATCACTGTTTTTAGCAATTAATTGATGATTTAAGTTGGGAAAAATTGTGGAAAACCCTAAGTTAGATTTAAGATTTGAAGGTCGATCCAATGTCGGAATTCGATAAATCTTGTATGGTTGAACTCGTGAGGAGATAAGGAACCCGATGAGGTGAAAATTTCTGAATTTCGAGAAGTGGGCCCGGGGCTCGGGTTTTGCTAATTTCGGGAATTCTTAGTATTTTCGATTGTTTTCGCTTGGGCTTTGTCCCCATAGCATATTGTGACGTATTTATTCTGAATTTGGATAGATTCGATGCACGTGGAAGTCAATTCAAAGGGCAAAGGCGTCGTGGGCTAAGAATTTAGCCGGTTTGAGGTGAGTAATGATCTTAAATGATGTTCTGAGGGTTTGAGACCCCGGATTGCACATCGTAGTGCCATATTGAGTTGAGACACGCTCTCGATGATGAGCGTGGGGTTGTTTACTACTGGGGATTGTGACTTGGTCCATCCCGATTGATGATTTTACTACATATTTGATTGGAACTGATTTGATATTATCATGATTTGGGCTGATTGTCATATTTGGGCTTCGTGCTGGTTATTCGAACCCTTCAGGGGTAATTTATCACTGTTTACTCAATTATATTTGGGCTTCGTGCCGGTTATGTGAACCCTTCAGGGGTAATTTATCACTGTTTTCTAACTGATTTGATTCATTTCGTAAACTCAGTTTTGAAAATTAAATGACTTTTCAAATGATGTAAATGGGATCGGGTGGCACGCCGCCACGGATATAATATAAATGGATCGGGTGGCACGCCGCCACGGAATATGATAAATTGGATCGGGTGGCACGCCGTCACGAGATATTGCGCTTGGGCCGTAAGAAGCCCCTCCCGGAGTCTGCACCCCCCGCAGTGAGTGCAGGGTACCCATGGGAACGGGTGACACGCCGTCACGAGACATGATGTGGCCAGTCATGCTATTTTCTTTTACTTCATGTTATTGACCTGATTATTTACATGTTTACTATTTCATTATGGATTGCTGTATGTCTTATGTGTTTCCTTACTCTCAGATGTTATTTATAATTATTACTCACTGAGTTGGAAGTACTCACATTACTTCCTGCACCAAGTGTGCAGATTCAGGCGTTACCGGTTCTGCTCCGAGGTATTGACTACTACTACTGTCAGGGCGGTGATTCAGAGATTATGAGGTAGTTGTTGGCGTCCGCAGCCCCGTATCTCTTTTTACCTTGTTGTTTCCACTATTTTCAAACAGTTGTGCCAAAGATATTGTAATAGTAATATTATTATTAGGATTTTCATTAGCTGCTCATGACTTTGTGATACCCCGATTTGAGGGCTGTAGTCGGGATGGTTCGCTATTTTTTCGCTAATTTCTGCTATTAAACCATACTTATATTATTTTTGTGTTGCTAACTGTTTAAATCGAGGTTTAGTTTGGATTGGCTAGCCTTGTCTTCATGAGAGGCGCCATCACGACCGGGTTGGGATTTTGGGTCGTGACATTTATGCTTGAAGAAACGATGTCGAAACATAAAAAAACAAGCGCAACACAGCCTAAACCTATCAGAAACTCACCCAAGCCCATCGAGACCCCGTATGAACATACCAATAAGTCCCAAAATATAATACGGACTTACTCGAGGCTTCAAATCCCGAAACATAACATCAAAACCACGAATCACACCTCAATCGAAATTACGAATTTTCAAATCTTCCAACTTTCAAAACTCGTGTCGAAACCTATCAAATCAATTCCGATTGACCTCAAATTTCACACGCAAGTCATAAATGACATAATGGACCTATTCCAATTTCTGAAATTGAAATCCGAACCCGATATCACTAAAGTCAATTCCCGGTCAAACCTCTAAGCCTTCCAAAACTTCAACTATTTAATTTTTACCAAGATGCATCAAATTATCCTACGGACTTCCAAATCCAAATTCGGACGTATGCCTAAGCCTAAAATCATCATACGAAACTATTGGAATCATCAAACACCATTTCAGAGTCGTCTACACAAAAGTCAAATCTCCGGTCAACTCTTTTTACTTAAGCTTCTAAAACACAAATTGTTCCTCTAAATTGATCCCAAATTATCCGAAAACCGAACTCGACCACAGACGAAAGTCATAAAACATAATAAGAAGCTGCTCGAGGCCTTAAGTCGCTGAACAAGATGCTAATTCTTAAAATGACAGATCGGATCATTACATGGTGTAAGGCATTCTCCGAGACCCGTAGTTCGAGTACGTTCGCTTTTATTGACTAAAAATTGGCTTGAATTAATTTTGGACCCATTATACTTTATTTGATTTTCAAGCTTTACCTATCTGCTTTTATTTCTTGATTAAAAATTATTGAAGAATGATTTGGATAATACTACGTTGTCACAACAACGATACGCAAGCGAATGCGTGGCCTAAAATAAAATCAATTAATCGGGCCTCGCAAGCGAATTCGAAATCATGACAAACAATTATTTGTAGTACATTTGAGAAATTACTACATTCGTGCTTGAGGAATTAATTTTAATATTTTTTAAATATCACTATCGCGCTACGCAAGCAAATCCGTGTTTGTGGGATTAATAAAATTATGACTATTTAAAGTTATTGGATATGGTACAAGATTGTTGAATTAATTTAGTGAATGTTAATATCACGCTATGCAAGCGAGTCCGTGAATGAAGAAGTTAAAGCACGCCTATTAGTTGCTTATTGCTTAAATTAATTATTGGAAATTAATTATTAGAAGTGAGTTAGTTATTAAATTATTTATTCGAGAGGCAAGAATATGATATTAACTTTTACTTCACTAACATATAACAATCAAACTTGGGCTAGCATTGAAAATGCATCTAATTATCTAAACTCTAAAGTTAATTATTTATATTACAACCTTTGTTTATGAACAAAAGTGGCCAGCTACTTTATTGCATTGGGCCTGATAACTACCTTTCCGTTTTAACCATAAAAGTTTACGACCCATTTTCTTATTTCATGCCAAGGCCATATCAATCATCAACCAAGCCTTTCCATTTAGTCAGCACATGGATAATATCATACTAAACTTTAAAAATAAAATCACTCCAATCTACTCAAATATAAAGTAATAACTCACAAATAAAAATACTAAACCAGAAAACAAATAGATAATTTGTCTTTTGATATTTTATCACTTGCTAAAAACCCATAAAATAAACTAACTAGTATTACGAAGATCTAATCTAACAAGAGACGAAACATCACTAATTCAAATGCAAATTGAACGAGTTCCATTCAAATAGAAAATGTATATTAAAAGATTAAAATAAAATCTTGCACTAACAAATTAAAAAAAGTGAGAACCGAATAATATTATCAAACAAAATACACTGATTAACACTTATACATAACATCAAAATCATACAACAAATCACATATCAAAGTTAAAAGAAAATAAAATAGACAAAAAGTGCTAAAAAGACTGGACCTTTATTGTAGCAAAAGCTTCTTTCGTTACAACCGTAGTAGTATGATGAACGAGATCTAGGACCAAAACTTAGCCAAACCGGTGACCTTGACGAAAACTCTCAAACTCGTCTCTGTTTCCCGTAAAACCCATGTCGAAATAGAGCTATTCGGTATGATAAAACTCTTAAAAATGAAAGATGGTGTTTCGGTTGAAGCCGAAGTTTATGAAAACTTTTATGGCTAAACGGTAGAGCTTGGTGAAAAAGAGAGTGATTTATGGCTAATCTAAAGTTGAAAAATGACTACTGTTTCTATGGCTAAAACCACCCTAGCTTGTGGTTAAAAGAAGTGCAAGAAGAAATGGTTATGCCCTCATGGTCCACCACCGAAGCCCACGTGATTAATGGAGAAGAACTAAAAATGGTGCACTATTTTGTGTAAAAAGAAATGAATTCTCCCTCCTGTGACCAATATCTCCCCCTCTTTAATTGTATTTGTGTGTGTCTTCTAGAGGAAGGAAGAGTGAAAGAAGATAGTGATAGGACAACGGAATAGTGAAGCGGAAATGAGATGTGACAAGTGAATAATATAGTGAGTGGGTGATGAGATAAGGAAATAGTGTAGGGAAGGTATTAAGTAATTTTATTAGATTTGGTCGTGTTTAAAATAAATTCTTCCGACCTCTATATAGTAGACAGTGTTAAAAATATTTCGTGTTCTCTAATAAAGTCTACTAATAAAAATAACATAAAAGTTAAAATATCAAGATTAAACATAGAAAATATTAAACACAAAAAAGGTAAAAAAAAAAAAAAAAACTCGAGTATGGTAAAAAATTAGATGCTCACAATATCGATGGATTACATCATGATACATTTAGAAATGTAGAAGGTGAGCCGTTACAATAAAAAGGGATGAGAGAGTCTCTATCTGAAGATGCTAAGAGATTTTTTAAATTATTAGAGGAAGGGAAACAAGAATTGTATTCAGGGTGTGAAAACTTCAGTAAAGTGAGTTTCACCATCCGGTTGTACTTGCTTAAATCTTTGCATGGGTTGAGTAATGTAGCCTTTCATAGACATGTAAAGAGTTATTAAAAGAGGAACTTCCTTTGCTTAGCTGCCAGAGTCTTTCAACAAGACTAAAAACATGATAAAAGATTTGGGTCTTCATTATGAAAAAATACATGCATGCCTTAATGATTGCATGCTATTTTGGAATGACAATACAAAGGCCGATAGTTGCTCTGTTTGTGGGTCTTCTAGATGGTAAAGTTCTGATCATCCCTTGGCTAATACAAGCTCTAAGATTCCTGCAAAGGTTTTAAGGTACTTTCCCTTAAAGCCTATGCTTCAGAGAATATTCATGTGTCCTGAAATAACCGTTTGCAATGAGATGGAAATGCTAATGAACGACCTAATGATGAGAATATGAGGTATACTACTAATGGGGAAGCTTGGAAGGATTTTGATTCTCTACATCCAGACTTCTCTGGAGATCCATGTAATATTAGGTTGGGTATTTCAAGTGATGGTTTCAACCCATTTAGAACCATGAGCATTTCTCATAGCACCTGGCCTGTCATGTTAATAAACTATAATTTATCACCATGGATATGCATGAAGCCAGAATATATCATGTTGTCAATGATCATTCCAGGTCCTTCATCTCCAGGAAATAATATAGATGTGTACTTGCAACCACTTATTGCAGAATTGAAGGAACTATGAGAAACTGAGATAGATACATACTGATGCCGATACAAAGCAAGCATTTTAAATACTTGGAGCACCAAGGGGAGGTTGGCATGCCCCACTTGTTATTATGACACATGCTTTCTATATCTCAAACATAGTCATAAGATGAATCACTTGGGTCATCAGAGAATTTTGCCTTCTGATCATCCATTGCAAAAAGATAAGAAGTCATTTGACGGTAATAAGGAACATAGACCTGCAGCTACTCCTTTCTCGGGTGTAGAGGTGTTTGGAGAGCTGCTTGAATTCAGTATTGTCTTTGGACAGAGAAAAAAAAAGACCTGGGGATAACAAGGGTCCATGGAAAAAAAGATTTATTTTTTTTGAATTTCCATATGGGGCGCATAACAAATTGAGGCACAATCTTGATGTGATGCACTTTGAGAAATATATGTGACAGATTGTTCGGGACTTTATTGAAAATAGACAAAAAGTCAAAGCATCATGTTTCTTTCTCCTCGAAACTTTGTGCTTTATACATTGTTCATAGAGCATACCCATTCTTATAATGGTAAACCAATCCTTGAAGGGTAATGACTTTATCTATCCTCTTTTGTAGGTGGAGAAAATTAAGAAAGGAAAGACAAAGATAGTGAAGATCTAAACCTTACTTAAGAAGAACTTTGAATTGTTGTCGATGTTCTAGCAATCTTTCGTTATCAACATTTGAACGTTACTCTAACTCTTGAAGTGTTGAACTGTATAATTTATGTGATTGGGTTAAAATATTTTGCTTTTATGGATATTATTAGCTTATTGGACAATATAGATTATGAAGTGTTTTATCTTTTTATTTATATAAATTCCAGGTTATTACAAATATTTACACCGTTGAAATAAGACAAATGTCGTTGTCATAGACAATCTAAACTGTTCCAATAAATCTTGCAAACCGTTCCAAAATGTGCGACAAACCGATGCAATAGGTGTTTCAACTGGTGCAATAGAAATAAAACGTTACAATCGCGTAATGAAACTATTAGAATATCAGTAAATAAATATTGAATAGCTTACATAACCGTTGCAATAAATTATATGGTAACGGTTTCCAACTGTTGTAGTAAATAATATGGTAACAATTTTTAACCGTTGCATTAAACTCTATGGTAACGATTTTCAACCATCGCAATTGAAAAGAATACTCGTTGCTTCAGACAGAGGAAAAACCATTGCGATAGCTGGCCCTATAGCAACGGTTTGGCCAACCGTTGCAAGTAGAGGTGGGCATAATACTGACCGAACCGAAAAAACTAGTCGAACCAAAAATTTCGGTTTATTCGTTTTCGGTTTTTTAGTTTTTCGGTCGATTTGCGGTTTATAGTTTTTAAAAGTTTGATTTTCTGTTCGGTCTTTGGTTTTAACGGTTCGATTTTCGGTTAAACCGAAAAATCGAATTTTTTTACCAGCTTTTGGACTTTTAGACTTATAGCCCAATTGAATAAAGTAAAACGTAAAACCGTCACTGGGCCACTAGCCACTAGCCACCAACTTCTTACTTCTTAGCCCAATTCAGTGATTTACCCAATAACCCATCTGAAACTCAATTTACCCAATAGTCCAATACTCATCTGAAAGACTGAAACCCACTTTACCCAATACTAATCCCCTAATCCTTCTACCTTCCTTAGAAATTAGAAATTAGGGTTGAGAGTTGAGATAACTGAACTGTGAGAGTCCCGACTCCCGACTTCTTCCTCCTCTCCTCTATGCGACTATGCCACTGGCGACGCCCGAGTTCCGACTGTGACGCCTTCTTCCTCTACTCGTCGCTCATTCTTCTTCCTCAGGTTAGTGGCTACCTCCTGGTTCCTTCTTCTGAGTTCCTTTTCAGTTTTCCCTCGTCGCTCCTATTGCTGATTTCGTTAAATTTTTGATTTTTCTGCTATTGTTTATAGCATATATGTGCGTTTGCGTCTTACTTTTAGGAGTTAGGACTCTTTCGAATTAACAATCCTGAATCCTCTGTGCGACTGTGCCGACGCCTGAGTCCCGACTACTGTGACTTGTGAGCCTGTGACACTTTTTTCCTCCGCTCATCGCTCATCCTTCTTCCTCAGGTTAGTGGTCACCTCCTTCTTTTGAGTTCCTTTTTAGTTTTCCCTCGTCGCTCCTCCTCCTCCTGCTGGTTTCTTTAAACTTTCGATTTTTCTGCTATTGTTTATAGTATATATGCGCGTTCACGTCTTACTTTTAGGACTCTTTTGAGTTAATAACTTAACATTTGCCAAAAAGAAGTGACAATTGCATCCTTTGTTTTTTTGCCTCTGTTTTTGCTTTTGTTCTTTTGCCTCTGTGCCGACTGCCGACTTGATTTTATGCGAGTTGCGACATGTTAGATTTATATTGTATACCAGTTTGTATTTTTAATTTTGTTTTCATTCGATGGCAGAAGTTGAAAGTAGAATAAGTGAGGTGGGTTCATCTGAAAGCGAACCTACTTCTTTACCTACAAATTCAGTTGAAACTAGTCAAGGCCCAAAAAAAAAATCTGTACAGTGTAGATCAACGACTTGGGATCATTTTGAAAAGTCTAAAGATGATAATGGAGGTGATAGAGCAAAGTGTAAACATTGTGGTCGTGATTATAAGGCTGATTCACGATTGAATGGAACAACATCATTGAATACTCATTTAAAGAAGTGTCCAAAAATATCATGGAAAGTTGATAATACTCAAACACAATTGTGTTTACAAAAGGATGGGCAAATTAATTGTGGGGTGCTGTGAAAATTTGATCAAGAACTAGTTAGGAGGGCTTTAGTTGAGATGGTAATTACGGAGGAATTACCTTTTAGCTTTGTTGAAAAGAAAGGCGTTATGAAGTTTATGAGCGTAACCCCACCTCTATTTAATGCTCCTTCTCGTAGGACAATTACAAGGGATTATTTTCAAGTTTACGGTGAAGAGAGGCTTAAACTAATAAAAAATTTCAGAGAAGTAAAACTAAAAATTTGCCTTACCACAGACACATGGACTTCGTTACAAAGAATTATGTGTTTCACGGGTCATTTTATTGATAGAGATCGGGTGTTGCATAAAAGAATACTAAATTTTTGCCCTATCTCTAGTCATAAGGGTGACGAAATGGACAAAGTTATTGGTAATTGTTTGCTTGAATGGAAATTGGATAAGTTATTCACTGTTACTGTTGATAATGCTTCTTCAAATGATGTCACGATCAAAGAATTATCCAAACACCTATATATGTGGAAAACTAATTCGATGAATGGTAAGCATCTTTATGTGAGATGCATGGCTCACATACTTAATCTAATTGTGTAAGATGGTTTGAAAGAAATTGATATTTCTGTAAAACGTGTTAGACAAGCTGTGAGGTATGTGAGATCATCTCCGCAAAGGACTTTAAAGTTTAGGGAATGTTGTGCACATCAAGAGGTAGAATGTAGTAAAACATTGTGTTTGGATGTTCCTACTAGGTGGAATTCCATCTACTTGATGTTGGAAACGATGCAAAACTTTGAGAAGGCCTTTGACAAGCTTCATCTTTTTTATGATGGATTTTCTACTCATCTTTGTACGCATGTTTGCAAGGATGGGAATGTTGCAGGTCCATTTGTATGTGATGATTGGGTGAATATGAGAAACGTAATAAAGTTTCTTGAAAAATTTCATGAGCTTACCGAAAAAGTTTCAGGTTCACGTTATGTCACTTCTAATTGTCATTTTGAGGATATATGTATGCTTGATAGTCATTTGAAATCTTGTTTAGCTAGTGATGATACTAATTTGAGTAAGATGGCAGGGAAGATGAAAGAAATGTTTAAAAAATATTAGGGTGAACCTGAAAAGATGAATAAAATGATATTCATTGCTTCTGTATTAGATCCTCATAACAAATTAGAGTATGTTGATTTTGCACTTGAGGAAATGTTCAGGGAGGAACAAGGGAAGAAATTAACTGCCGAAGTGGATGCTTATTTGAATTCTTTATTTGGAGAGTATCAAAAAAAAAATATTCAAAAGGATGTTATCTTCAATCATCTCAATCTAAATCTACTTCATCTGATAGCACATCTGATTCATCTAGTGGGAATGTGAGAACAAAATCTGTGAGAATAAAACAATTGTTGAAAAGGCAAAATGAAGACTCTGGAAGTGGAGATAATAAATCTAAGTTGGAAAGATATATTGGTGAAGGACAAGAGCCATTGTCTGATGATTCTGATGAATTTAAAATCTTAGATTGGTGGAAAACTAATGCGCCTCAATTTCCTATTCTATCTGAGTTAGCTTATGGTGTATTGGCCATGTTAATTTCTAGCGTTGCATCGGAATGTGCATTTAGCACCGGTGGCCGCATTCTTGATTCATTTAGGAGCTCATTGACTCCTCGGTTGGTGCAAAGTCTTGTTTGTGTTCAAGATTGGTTTAGATGTGAGGGTACTCCTATTAATATTGAAGAAGATTTGGAGTTTCTCGAGCAAATTGAACTGGGTAAGAATTTGCGTTTTATAAGTGTTTTAGTGAAAATTAGTTTACTTTGTAAGTTTAAATAAATGACACACTTTATAAAATTTTATGTAGATATGGAAAAGAGCGGAAAAGAAACTTGCATTGTTGAAAGAGATACTAGCATTGTTGATGCCATAGTTTGAACAAGTGGTAAGTTTAAAATTTTGCTTGTCTTATGATATCCTTTTGTTATTTATAATTAAAAATATTTTATTTAACTTGTGATCTTTTCTTATTTTGTAGGTTCAACTATGCCTCGTGGTCCTAAAGCTAGATCGCCTATTTGGGAACATTTTGAGCTAGTTGCAGCAGCACAGTAGGTGTACACAAATTACAGAGGTCCTACATCAACCAAGAGTCAAGAGCTTAACTAAAATTACAATAGCAATGCGAAACTTGAGAGACTTACTCGTAATCTAACATAATCAAATGATAGAAAAATATGCTAAATATAGTCAAAGCTAGGTAACAGTTATTGTGTAGTGAATGGTTAAGAACCTTAGACTTGCCATTACGTTAACAAGTTGGAAAATTCAAAAAGAGCAATAGCCAATCAACTTAATTCTTGTTGCAGCAGCACAGTGGGTGTATGTGGTTTATCATTTTTATATGTGTTCCACATCTACATCGGATATAAAAATCTTGAACCGTTAATAACCGAAAAACTAAGCCGGAAATAACCGGATCGAACCCTGAAAAAATCGTACCGAACCGTAAAAACTCTGGTTTGGTTTGATTATTAATATTACAAAACCGAAAATCAATAAACCGAACCGTATTTTCTTACTAACCGACTGAACCGACCGACGTCCACCCTTAATCGCAAGAACCGTTGCTCTAAATCGATTGGCGTGCGAGCTGGTGGAACGTTCGTTAAACCGTTCGAATAAATCTATGGTAACGGATTACCTATCTTTTGCCCATTTTCCAGTAGTGACACAAGGGTATCTATCTCTCTGTGAGAAGTTAAAATAATGAAATGGATAATTACCTAACTCAAAAAAGTTACAATAGTTTTTGAAAATTCGGTCACAGGTTCTCTGTAAAGAAATAACGAAAAATATTTTTCTAAGCCAAGATAATTCTGCCTATTTATGCTTTCCGTGTTTCTTAATTCCATTAGGTTTTAAAGCAGATATGTCTGAAATTCTCATGTGCTGACTTTCTTACACAAAAATATACATGAAGAGAGGAAGAAAGTGTTCTTCAGGTTCATGTATATCTTTACAATATTATATACATTACTTAATAAATATCATTATCATATTATCTTTTAATTTATTATTAATATGACAAGAGGATGAAAAAGTACTTGGAAAAGATGATGCACTTAAAAGGTACGAAAAAAGGTGCATAAATGAAAAGTACTCTGAGATAAGAAAAGTTTAAAAATCAATCTGAAAGGGGTGAGAAAAGCTAACAACTTTTTTGGTGTTAAAAGGGCTGTCCACTTTCTGTATTAATACTTTAAAGAATTTCAGTCATTAATAGTTTCATGCATGGTGGAGAATCTCACTTTGGAGAATCTCACTATTTAAATTTAATAGGTTCAGTTTTTAAGATTTTTAATATTAAATTTATTGTACTGTTAAAATTATGAGTTCAAGTCTAGTATTTATTTAAATTTTAATAAATTTTTACATAAAAATTCATATTTCATATCGAAAGTTATGAATTCAGTTGAAAGCGTACGTCCACCCCTGCTTGTGTTCCTTTTGATGGACATTAATCTAGATTGCTTATAATCTCTTTCACATCTCAATAATCTGATAGATGTGTTTATATCTATAGTTTATGCCGACCAATTTTTTCCTTTTTCTTAAAATGTTCGTGTGACGTTTATGACGGAGGACGAGTTAATAAAAATGAGATCAAACTTGCCGACTTTTAGATTGACAAGTATCCAAAGAAAAAATTAGATACATGTAACATTTTAGATAAATCGTAAATTGTAAAGGGAAAGGAAAGTAAAATGTTACAACAGTCCAATATATAAGATGTAGGGTTGAAGCTCCGAAGCAGGAGCTACCCTTCAAATGCGAGTAGAACTTCACTCTTTTTTGGGAGAGCTGCCTACTTTTTTGTTTTTTAGCCAAAAAAAAAAAAAAAGAGAATCAAGTCTCACGTAATTCACAATTAATCAGTTAAATAGATCGCGTTAAGTAAAATAGTCGTTTCTTTTTCTCCGATATCGCACTCCGCCAGCAATAAGCAGATGAATATAAATCTTTTCGAATATCATGAATCGCGGTGTCTCTTCTATTTTCTATCGATAGGCCATACCTTTTGTAATTTTTGGACTTTGATGCATAAATCAAAGAATAAATTTGTGGAGTTTGTTGGATCAAAAGCAAATAATACGTTACTATGAAGTTGTGCACTTCCATATTTTTATTTTTTGGACCAATGATACTTTGGTGAAAGTGACTATATATCCTTTTGACTTCCAAGAATTTTAAAGCTTCTTTCCTAGCTAATTGCTACACCATACATTCATTTTTATTTGTCTACTATATTAAAAATATATTATAACGACCCGGTCAGTCGTTTTGAGTATTACAACCTAGTTCCCCATTTACTGCTAATTTTGTGCTTTACAGTTGATATGTGATTTGACGGGGTAATTGATTCGGGTCCAGTGAGGTTTCGAAATGAATTGAGACACTTAGTCTCAAGGATGAAAACTTAAGTTAAAAAGGTTGATCGGATGTTGACTTATGTGTAACCGACCCCGAAATGGAGTTTTGATGATTCCAATAGCTCCATATGGTGATTTTGAACTTAGGAGCGTGTCTGAAAAATTATCTGGAAGTACATAGTTAAATTAGGCTTGAAATGGCTAAAATAGGGAATTTAAGTTTGGAAGTTTGACCCGTGAGTTGACTTTTTGAAATAGGGTTCAGAATCCAGTTCTGAAAATTTTTATAGGCCCATTATGTTATTTATGACTTGTGTGCAAAATTTGAGGCAATCAGATTTGATTTGATAGGTTTCGGCATTGAATGTAGAAGTTGAAATTCCTTAGTCTCATTAAGCTTGAATTGGGGTATGATTCGTATTTTTAACGTTGTTGATGTGATTTGAGGCTTCGTCTAAGTTCGTACGATGTTTTAGGACACTTTGGTATGTTTGGATGAGGCCCCGGGGGCCTCGGGTGGATATCAGATGGTTAACGAATGAGAATTTAGACTTGGAAGATGGCTGAAGCTACAAATTTCTGGTGTCTGATTTCCTTCTTCGCGTTTGCGATGGGAGTTCCGCGTTCCGAAAAGTAGCTAGTTGCAGGTGAAGATGTTCTTCGCGTTCGCAAAGAGGGAGCTGTGTTCGCGAAGGATTGGGTAGGTGATGCATCGCGAACGCGTGAAGGGGGTGGGGTCGCGTTCGCGAAGAGGAAGAAGAGGCAGCTAGGACTCCATGCATTTAGTCTTCGCCTTCGCGAGATGGGTACCGCATTCGCAAAGCTTAGGGTCAGATAGGCACCGCATTCACGAGTGGAGCTTCGCGAACACAAAGAAGCTTTTGGCAGCTGTGCAAATTTGTACTTCACAAACGCGAGGCATCTTCCGCGTTAGCGAAGAAGGAATAGATGGGCAGAGAACCCATTTTCCATTTTTAACAATTTGGAGCTCGAGGTGAGGCGATTTTCAAGAAAAACATCGAGATAAGTGTTCTTAACTCAATTTTGGTAAAAATAACCCGAATCTATTGCTATTTTTAGCATCTAATTGGTGTTTTAAGTTGGAAAAAATTGTGAAAGACCCTTAAGTTTAAATTGAAGATTTGAGGGTTGAGTTGATGTCAAAATTCGGTAAATTTAGTATGGTTGAACTTATGGTTGAATGGGTATTCATATTTTGTAACTTTTGTCGGGTTCCGAGACATGGGCTCCACTGGCGAGTTTTGAGTAGAATTTCAGATTTTGTTGAAAAATTAGTATTTTCATATGCAATTAAATACTATAATTTGTATTGACCGAATCGAATTAATTATGACTAGATTTGAGATGTTCGGAGGCCGGTTCGTAAGGCACAGGCATATGGGAATAAAGAATTACACTGTTTGAGGTAACTAACACTTCTAAACTTGGTTATGAGGGTATAGATCCCTGAATTACGTGTTATGTGAATTTTATGAAGGTGACGCACATGCTAGGTAACGGGCGTGTGGGCGTTGCACCATAGAAATTGTGACTTAAATGAATTATGTGGAGTTGTAAAATTAAAGAATCATGTTATTATCCGCATATCCTCCACATGTTAGAGAAATTAAGCTGAGGCTAGTATTAAAGATCATGTTAAGGCTACGTGCCGATATTTTGGGACCCACAAGGTCGTGTTGCTGTTGAATTAATTATTTTAACTTGTAATTTCATACTCAATCATGTTCATTCCTTTCATATCATACTTCAGTCTCTGTTGCTATTTATTGATACATCATATTATCATTCTTGGGATGATTTTTATGACATTTCGAGCCCAAGAGACTAAAGAGATTGATGACTAAGTGAGGTCGAGGGCCTGATTGTGAGGACATTTATGGGATCGAGCTGTACGCTGCAGCAGGTCATATTGGCTTTATATATATTATTATATGGATCAAGGCTGCATTGCGTGCAGCAGTAGGCGATATTGGCTTTATATAGCGCTTGGGTTGAATGAGCCACTCCGGATTCTGCACCCCCCATAGTGAGCGCAGTTGACGTTTGTATTTGAGATGGACTTCCCAGAGCACGTAGTTGCCTTATTTATTTACTTATATTAGGGATGGATCATCCCCGCACTGGATTTGCCCGTACAGTATTGAGTGATTGAGTACTCTGAGAGTGTGAGTACGTGATATTTTTATTATGTTGTATCATATACGGCATGTGGAAATAGAGATGTCATATTCCTCATGTCATTCAGATTTAATCGATTTTTCTTGTACTGAGTTTAACTGTTAAACTTGAAACATGCCTACATTTTTGCACTGTTATTTTTATATTAGACTGTACCTGTTAAGCTCGTCACTACTTTCAGCCCAATGTTTTATATCAGTATTTGTGAGATTTTTATATTGAATTTTAATATTATGTTTTCAAACTTAAAAGAATTTGTGCTTTATTAAGGTTGTTGGCTTACCTAGTATTAAGATAAGCGCCATCACGACAAGTTTGATTTTGGGTCGTTACAAGTTGGTAGTAGAACCTAGGTTACATAGGTGTCACGAGTCATGAGCAGGTTTAGTAGAGTCTTGCGGATCGGTTCGGAGACGTCTGTACTTATCTTCGAGAGGCTGCCAAACCTTTAAAATTTCACTTTCTTGTATTATGTCGTGCGAATTTGTTGATTCCGGATACTAAATTTCTGTAATTTTATTTTCTCACAGATGGTGAGGACACGTACTACCGGATCGGATAGTCAGCCACCAGTTAAGGTCACGAGAGGTCGGGGCCATAGTAGAGGCGGGGGCCGTGGTAGAAGTCGAGGTGTAGCTCGTACAGCAGTTGGAGCAGCACCTGTTGAACCACCAATTGCTCCAGCTCAGGAGCATGTTCCGGATATAATCAAGCTGGCGGGACCAGATCAGGCACCAGTTGTGCCTATTGTGATTCCAGACCTTCAGGAAGCTCTAGCACAAATTTTGACCATTTGCACTGGCCTTGCTCAGGTGGTTTCGACTCAGGCCGCACCAGCCACTTCTCAGGCCGGGGGAGGTAGTCATACCCCTATCGCCCATACTCCAGAGTAGGTAGTGCAGGGACTTCAGATACTGGGGACACTACCAGTCTAGCCGGTTACAGCTGCTCAGGCCTAGATGGGTCCTATTATGAATGACGAGGAGCGGAAGAGATTAGAGAGGTTTGAGAGACTCCATCCTCCAACTTTCAGTGGAACCGAGCAACAGGATGCTGAAGATTTCTAGGACAGATGCCAAGGGATGCTTCGTACAGCGAGTATTCTAGAGACCAGTGGGGTCTCATTTATTACTTTTCAGCTGACCGGAGCAACCTTCAGATGGTGGGAGACTTATGAGAATTGCAAACTAGTTGGTGCAGCACCACTATCATGGCATGAGTTCTCCGTATTATTTCTGGAGAAGTTTGTGCCACAGACCCGCAGAGAGGAACTGTGCAGGCTTCGAGTATTTACGTCAGGAGGACCTGTCCGTGACCTAGTATGAGATGTGATTTTCAGAATTGGCTCGTCATGCAGTTTGGTTGGTTCCCACTGAGAGGGAGATGAGGAGGAGGTTCATTAATGGCCTCAACCAGCAGTTTTGTTTTGTTATGACTCTGGGAAATGTAGCTGGTGCTAAATTCGATGAGGTGGTTGACAGTGCTCGACGGATAAAAATGGTCCGTACTCAGGAGCGTAAGGAGAGGGAGGCCAGGACGTCTCGTGGTCTTGGTAATTCCAGTGGTGTTCCTTCTGGGGGACAACCCTATCACAGCAGTGGTTGTCCTTATAGGCCCGCTCAGATGGCTCGTTCAGCTCATCGTGGCGCATCGCTAGCCATGGTTCATACAGTGCTCGACAGAGTCAGTCTTCTCTTAGTGCACTTCCAACTCAAAGTTCATCTCGTGCACTATCAGTTCAGGGTTCATCTGTACTAGGTTCTTCTGGTAGTTATTCTAGTTCTCGAGGTCCGCCTCAGAACTCGCCACTATTTTTTGAGAGGGATTGCTATGAGTGTGGAGAGCTGGGTCATGTGAGGAAATATTGTCCCCTCTTTTCACGAGGTCCAGTTCAACAGAGGAGTCAGGCTACGACTCCTACACCAGTTGCTTCACCATCCGCCCAGCCAGCTTGGGGTGGGGCTCAGTCAGCTAGGGGTCACCCGGGGGCGGGAGGGGGGGCGATCAGGTGGCGGTCATTCTATACTATTTCTGCCAGGCCAGATGCCGTTGCTTCAGATGCAGTGATCACAGGTATGTCTCAGTGTCCCATAGGGAAGCTTCTATATTATTTGACCCTGGTTCCACATATTCGTATGTATCATCATATTTTGTTCATTATCTGGATATGCCCGTGAGCCCTTGGTTTCACCTGTTCGGGTATCTACGTTGGTGGGCGATACTATTATTGTGAACCGTGTGTCCCGGTCGTGTGTGGTAACTAGTGGGGGATTTGAGACTAGAATGGATCTCTTATTGCTTAGTTTGGTTGATTTCGATGTAATCTTGGGTATGGATTGGTTGTCTCCATGTCATGTTATTCTGGACTGTCACGCAAAAATTGTGACGTTGGCATACCGGGATTGCCGAAGGTCGAGTGGAGAGGTTCCCTAAATTATGTTGCCAGCAGGGTAACTTCTTATTTGAAGGCCCAACACATGGTTGGGAAGGACTGTTTTTCATATTTGTGTTGATACCCAATTTTGCCCTCATATCTTTTTAAAATAGTATATATACTTTCAAGATATCATTTTGCATCATTACTTAATTTACAAGAGTTATAGAAATATTTTCTATAATTTTTAAAGCTTAAAAATTAATTTTTTTGCATTTTATTTACTTGAATATGCATTAATTACCCCTTTAAATTATTCTGTGACGCCTTAATCCTCCAAATTTATTATTTTCATCCACATATATGTTTCATAATATTTTACCTTACTTTATATAATTATATTTGTGTTTAAAAGCTATTTTTACACAATTTTGCAATAATAGCCTATACTCTATACATAATTGTATTTATTATATTATTCACACTAAAATAGCATTAATTATATTTTTACAGTGTTAAGTTGTTATTTTCTAACATTTTACTGCATGAATAATATTTTTATTTAATCGTTAGTTATTTTTATAATTTATTTCTAATGAATTTTGTGTATTTAAATTCCAGCCCAATACAAGGCTAATTTCGGATCAAATTACGGGCACAAATACTTAGCCCATTCATTTTCTCTTCAGCAGCCCAACCAAACGACCCTTTTTAAAACCTTGTCACGACTCTTTCATTTAGCCTGCCCCGTCTCCTAGTTCAATGTTGGTCGTTGATCTTAAATGATCAACAACCCATAATAAACCAACCCTTTCTCCTTATATCCCCGTAACCCAAACCCTAATCCCATTTTCCTCTACCAGCCACCCGCAAAATCTCCTAACACTTTTCCTCTTCTGAGAAACCCTAGCAGTCGCTTCCTAATTTCTCTCCGATTCCAACCTAAAAATGGAGTCAATCCATGATTCACTTACCTATTTTGTGATACTTCGCTATTGAATACGTGTCTTGTGGTGTTACTTAATTCTTGCTCTATTTTTGGCAAGAACTACCTTCCAAGAGTAGGCCTAATTGACTCCGATATTTTGAAGATCTGGGCGATACTTCGTCTATATACACTCTGCAATGAGTGATTCTTGCATTATTGGTCCGATTTACGGCCGTTGAACCAAACTAGGGCTTGAAATTTCTGTCATCTCTTTTACCAACTTTGTTACTGATTGCATGTGATCTTTTTCTTCCTTATTTATGTTTATTTGATTATTCTTTCTTGTCCTATACTATTCTGAGGCTCAATCGTTTGGCCGGCTGAAAGCCAAGGCCATCGAAATTCAATTCTCGAACCTTTCTATGTGTGACCCCTACTCGGGGTTCACTCGAAACCCTTGGGAACTTTGACACACTGAGATTCTTGGGTTCTACTGTTTGTTTTTGCTGTTGACATTGGAGTATTGCTGAAATTATTCCTCATGTTTACTTGTTCATTAATCTGTAATTGGTAAGCATCTATGACTCTTGCAATTTCGTTTCTTTCCGTTTAAATTCCTACTCTGCATATCTGTGTCTCTGAGAATTTTATGAACCAATATGCCATTACATGCTTTGAAGCTCTTCTTGAGGCTCTATACCTTCTAGTAGCCCAACTTGCATATTTGTTGCCTTGATTCTACCTTCTTAAGCCAGCTTGCTAATGTATTACTCGAATGCTCATTATTATTGCCTATTCTGAGTTTGCTTTCTTGCCTTGTTCGGTACCCTTGTGATGAGTCGAGTCACGCCCAGAACTTGTTCTAATTTTTGAGTCATTCATGCGCGACTTGATACTTTTCTAGAATTAATCCCTGATCATGTTATTAGCCCTCCTGTATCTTTGAGATGAACCCATGCATGTGTTTCAGACTTTGTTAAGTCATTCCTTTCCAACCTGCTAAATTTTTGATGTTGTACTGATTAGCTAGGGCCTGCTTTCATGTCATTTAAGTTCTAATGTATGCTTTGACTTATGCAATCTTGTTTGAGACCTTAGGGAAAACCTCATGTCTAGCCTCTCCCCCAATATATGATTAAGTTTAGTGCATGCTAGTCCTGTTAACCTATATTTGACATATCCTTGCCTATTGTGAGTCCTAGTGCTATTTAAACCTTCTTGTATGATTGATAATGTTAAAGTCTGCATGCCCAGTTGAGTGGATTGTTACGGACTATGTCCATTAGCCTGTTTGTTATTGATCATATTTGGACTAGACCCTCATGCCAGAAATCTTACTTGTTTCCGTCTGTGATTCTGCAAGATTCCTCTGTCAAGATTGTGTTTAAGATTAGATCATATTATATCCTAAAACTCTATTTGGGATTGTTTGTTGGTTTGTGAATTTCCATCCTGTCTTCTGAACTTCTAGCATCTTATGCATATAACACCGTGTGATACCATCTACCTGCTCTGATTTAGACTACTGTTAGTTGCAGTTCTATGAATTAAGTGTGTGGACTTCAAGTGGTTTGATTAATTTATGAACAACTTGTTATTCATATAGTTAAGTCTGGCATTGCTGGGTAAGTTGGTTCCCCCTTCAGACTTGGTATGGGTTTGTGTTTGAGTCATGCAGCTGATACACTCTAATGTCCTGGGGTGTACCTATACATGGGTTTACTATTTTTTCGTGCAGAATGAGATCACTGAGGACTTGAGGTTGCTGGGTTATTCCTCTTTGGGCCTGCTCTGCTTATTGGGCATGTACTCATTTAGCTTGTAATACTCGAGCATGTACTCTTCATTTTGGGCCTGTAATGATTTGTAAACAAGTAATTGGGGTGTTAGTGAAATTGGGAAATGGGTGTGCTTTATTCTTACGTAAGGGGTAGAGAACATGCCTATAGGGTCTACATGCTTTGTTTGCTATTTTTGTTTGACATGCTCTATTATTACACACTCCTAGAAAGCATGTTTATAGCAAATCGCACACACTTCACTCAATAGTCTAAAGCATGTTTGAGTATTTGCTATACTTGTTTCTAGGTCTACTATTTTGCACACTTAGAAAGCATGCCTATAGGATACAATAACACATGTTTTGCTTTTGTCAACCTAGAAACCATGCCTATAGGACTTCAAATAAACAATCAGTCTATTGCTTCTATTATTTTTAGCGTACTGCCCATCTAGATATCCTGACTATAGGACCCTAATCTTTTAATCAACTGCTTTTGTTGTCTTCATTACACTGCCCTGCCTAGATGACATGCCTATAGGAGTAAAGTGTTATAAAATCAAGAATAGTTATTAACTATAAGAAATCATGTCTATAGGATACTGTCACCTTCTCGAGACACATGTCTATAAAATCAGCACTGATAATTCGGAATTATGAGATCGTTTCACTGTCTTGCTACATAAACCATGTCGATGTCATGCCTATAGGTTTGTAATACCTTTAATCTGCAAATTTGTTTGTTTAAGCTGTAACGCTGCCTGTACAACGCCGAAAACAAGAATCACATAGAAATTATGTCTACTGCATCTGAAATTGCGTACTGTATAACTATCCGCGTGCATTTGTTGTTTATGTGTGGAGGTTAATTTGAGCCTTTAATTGTGCTTATGTGTAGTCCTACATGTTCTTGAACGTGCGCTAGTTTTATCATTTTGAGCATCCTAAGTGAAGTCTAGAACCACCCAAATAGAGGTCCAAAGCCTCTTGGACCATAGGTGTGGGATGGGTAGTGCACGCCTAGGGTACGATCTAGAATTGAATTTGAGCGCCTCTAAATAAACAACTTTAACATAGTAGTCGGGTAGCAGGAGATGACAGTCTGTGCCCGCTGAATAATATGAGCAACCCTTACCTCAAAGGAGTTGCAAAGTATTATTTATGTTGCACGAGGTGATCCTTTAGGCTAATAAACTTAGGACTCCCCCCTCCTTTCTTTATGTACTTGTTATTTACACTTAGTCATTTAACATAGATCAATATAGTTATATCCTTGTAGTCATTAAGATTTTTTATCGATTCTCATGAGTTATAATAAGACTCTTCGACTTCTAAATTTTCCTTTATTTATATGATCACCTAGTCTAATTACATAATCCACATAATTTAAAGTTCGGCCAGGATCCCACAGTTGTGGACCTCAAAGAGTGTCTAACACCTTCTCTTTGAGGTAATTTGAGCCCTTACCCGATCTCTGGTGACACGGACTAGTCAAATAGAATTATTTGCAAATAGGTGCCCTAACACACCTCAAAATTGTTTGGTGGCGACTCGTCTCTTTTAATACCCATTTAAAAGAGTTGTCACACGTCAAACCTGCTTTCGCGAGAAAATGGGGCGCGATAGCATGGCGACTTTGATGGGGATATACTTAAGGCTTTACCATAATGAACTTGACTTATGTGGATTACTTTCTTAGTCTTAAACTACTATTAGATGCACATCCCGTTCCTTGTTTCCTCCTATTTGTCTTAAACTACTATTACATGCACATCCCCTTCTCTCTTCACCTTTATTTGTTTTAAAACGCTATTACATGCACCTCCCTTTACTCATTCACCTTTATTTTGCTATAACTTGCACATCCCTTTGCTTATTCTCCTTTATTTGATGTGACATGTAAGACCTCTATGCATCTCCTTCATCTTGTCTAAGACTGCTATATTATGACTCTAGCATCCCTGTTTCCCTACCTGCTTTGTTACATTCTTGCACATTTTTTATGAGCTAAACTGACTTCTCTCTTTTGTCTTTCTTCTCTTTTCTCTTCATGTTCACTTTTGCTATTTTATTTACTGTTTTATGTACTTTTATCATGTAAATACTTGGCAATGTGTTATTATTTTGCATAAAGCATGCTCGACATCATACTCAATTCGTGCCAATTATCAACATAGCGGCACTTGATGAGTGTTCGCGCTTTCCTGAAATCACCCTTTTTAAATCGAATTGGCTTATTTGCAGTACACTAGTCGATCAGGCGGTGTAGTCGACGGTCCCGTTCCTTTCCCTCTCAAGTTGTCCACTTGGGAGTACCAGTCTAGACCCTTATAAAATCCCTACTCCAATTTGAAATGTACATGCATCATGCTAAACCTAGTACGTGCTGAAGCTTTGTTGACGTAACAACCCGCTAAGATAAGCCTTGTCCAAAGTCCGACGTGATATTTCCACTGTCCTAATGGACACTATCATATTATGTGAATTACTTGGAAAAAATGTGCCAACGTGTTGATCATTATTGCGTAAGTAGTCAAATCTAGAGAGGAAAAGATTTGCATAAAATGAAGCACGAAATCCCCTGGTTCGTATGGTCTAGAATATCCCGCCTTTGCTACTTGACTGGTGGAAAGACCTTGCGCCTTGTGACAAGAATCATATGAGGAGAGTACTTGGTGACCTTCCATATTTATTGAATATTCAACCAAACAGGGAGCTGATCGAGGCCGTCACCATGTTATGGGACGAGAAAAGAGCTATTTCCCGATTTGGCAAATAGAAATGACTCTTTTCCTAGAAGAAATAGGAGGTTTCGCCAAGTCACCATGGGATAGTCCGGGTTTACTGGTACTAGAGAATTGTACTCCCCATGGTTTTCTGAAAATGTTGGGTTTTAAGAAGAATGACGAACTGCTCTATCTAAAGAAATCATACATCCCTTTGAGTTTTTCTACGAGCGATATGGGCATATCAAGTCATATCGTCTTCACCATGATGAACTAGTCATTACTTCCTTAGGATGGGTGCACTGCCGGGTTTATGTGTTCATTGTCTGCTTCTTGGGGTTGTTGATGTTTCTAATGAAAGGAGGAAGGATTCTTACTCGCTTAGCCATGGTCACCAGGACCTTAATAGATGGAATTGAAGGACAAACTTATACTATCATCCCAATGATCTTAGCTGAAATGTACCGCGCTCTAGATCGGTGCAACCAGAGATTCGGACACTTTGAGGGTTATAATCTATTGCTACAAGTCTGGCTGCTGGAACACTTTCAGAAGGATGAGTATCGTCAACAGCTTCTGCGAAGGCCAGTAAATGACTACATAGCCAACCATCACCCAAAGAAAATGACGTTTATTTCAGACAGGTTTGCAAAGCCTGGAAATGCTGTAAGTTGGGTGCGTTTCTTCATCAATCTGACAGGCGAACAGGTGCATTGGATGTTTGAATGGTTTCCTAGTAGTGAGTTCATCATCAGATCGAAAGGGACTACTCACTTGGTGCTGATCGGGCTGCGAGGTATCTACCCTTACGCTCATAAGGGTAATGAGACAAGCTGGAAGAAAACAAGTCATAACTCGGGTTTCCAATATGGTCCAATACAAAGCAGATTTCAAGGGAGATGTCATTATGTTCGAGTTCGGACGATTTAAGGGCAAAGAGAAAATGGATGATTTAAGCGATATCAGGAAAGACAATGTTGTTGTGGCAGAAAACTTTGGAACTTCAGATGGCAGAAGTACTTCGGGGCAGAATGGGTTGGTATTACGTTTGGAGTAGAAAATCCTGGAATTACAGGGCGAGCTTGAGCAGGTCCGAAATCTGACAAATATCTGCCTCACTCTCAATGTTCCCGACATCAACCAGCAAACCCCTACTATCCAGAACCAAACACCACCACAAAACGCACAAAATCAAAATCCATCACCCATATTTCCGAATCCTCCTGCACAACACCAGTATCATAATCTTGTACCTCCCTAGAACCTCAATCCGCCTCCAGTGCCAACCTCTCAACAACACCATCATCCAACTCAATACCCACCAAACCACCACTTATCACACTCCCCAAAACGCACCACAACCTACTCCCGATCCCCAAAACTCGACCGATGACCACCCATATACCCAAGTTCCAGGAACTCATCAAACCAATCCGATATATATGGAAACCTTACCACATACCACGCAGCAAACCCTATACATACCCGAAACAGCTGAGAAAGACCTGCTCATTAAAAACATGACATAGGAACTCAAGAAGCACACCGGGAGAGTCCAGAGAGTAGAAGGTGGGAAAGGCGTTGAAGGTCTAAACTATGACGACCTGTGTATTCAGCCGGATGTGGAACTGCCGGAGGGTTATAAATCTTCCAAGTTCGAAATGTTCGATGGTACTGGTGATCCGAAGGTACATCTAAGAACATACTGCGACAAGCTTGTAGGAGTCGGTAAGAATGAACAAATCCACATGAACTGTTCATGCGATGCCTTATAGGAGACGCTTTGTCTTGGTATATCAGTCAAAACCCAAAGAAGTGGGTTAACTGAGTGAGTATGGCATCAGATTTCATGGATAGATTCAGGTTCAACACGGAAAACATGCCAGACGTTTTCTACATTCAAAACCTCAAAAAGAAGCCGACAGAAACCTTCTGCGAGTATGCTACTCATTGGAGATCAGAGGCAGCAAAGATAAGGACAGCACTTGAAGAAGAACAAATGAACAAGTTCTTTGTTAAGGCTCAAGATCCACAGTATTACAAAAGGTTGATGGTCATTGAAAATCATAAGTTCTCCAACATCATCAAGCTAGGGGAAAGAATAGAAGAAGGAATCAAGAGCGGGATGGTAACTAATTTTAAGGCGCTGCAAACCACGAATAAAGCCTGCAATCAGGAGGTATCTCAAAGAAGAAAGAAGTGGGTGCCGTGATGGTAGCCCAGGGCCCTAAGTCTCCCCTCAGTTACCAAACACCTCCACCCACATATCAACCCTCACCACCAAAATACCAATACCCTGCCACCACCTACCATACCTACAACACTCAACCTGCATATTACCATTCACCTCCAACCGCCCGCCAAAACTACCCAAAGCCACGTCCAAATTTCAACCACAAACCATATCGACAATACACCCCAATTTCCTGAACCCATAGCCCAACTGTATGAGAGACTGAAGGCCGCTGGTTACGTCACCCCTATTCCTACTATTGTCATGGAAAATTCCTTCCATTGGATCAACCCCAACAAAACATGTGCTTATGATTCAGGCATGAAGGGTCATACCATTGAGGAGTGTCGCACGTTGAAAGACAAGATTCAGACGCTGATCTACACTAAGTTTATACAAGCAAAGAAAGTTGCACCAAATGTTAGCAACAACCCTCTCCCGGATCATAGAAGTGAGGGAGTGAACGTGATAGAAACTGATGAGGAGTAGGATTAGGAAGGGTCCATTGGACTCAATTGAGAGGGAGACTCTCCTAAAGTATCTTCGGTCACCCTCACACTTGTTATGGTACAAACCGAGGCACCATTTGAAGTTGAGATAGGCACACCCTTCACTGTAATGGTAGCTCCCACACCATCTTATGAGTCTGATGCCATCCCGTTAGATTATGTTGCGGAAGCAAGGAGAAAGGGAATAGCCAAAATGGAAGAAACAGGTGTCGCGCAAGGTATGACTAGGACTGGCAGAGTTTACACACTTGAGAATCTGGGAGAAACAAGCAAGGAAGTTGCACCTAAGCCGCCCGTTGTTGAGACTGACACTGACGATCTCTGGAGGAAGATACAATAAAGGGAGTACTCTGTTGTTGACCACCTGAACAAGACTCCTACTCAGATATCCATCTCTCCATTATTGCAAAACTCAAACATGCACAAGAATGCTTTGATGAAGGTGTTAAGTGAAGCTTATGTACCCGCCTGCATAACTAGTGGAGAGATGGCTAACATGGTCGGACAGGTACTGCAGAGCCACAAAATCACTTTTCACGAAGATGAATGTCACGCTCCAAACTCGGGGAGCGCGACCGGCGCTCAACCGACTGAACCCGGTCAAGCAAGCATGTTAGATACTTTCTACCCAAACTCACTTATGAATAAAGAGAATACATATTTTTGTTAATCAGACAATAAACAGATCATGTATACAATACCAAATTGTTACCATTAGTTACTTCCTTTTAAAGTCTCAAATTACACATATTTCCATAGTCCAAAGTGGAACAAGTAATTCAAACACAACATAACTTGTTTGACTTCCACAGCACTAATATACAACCCACACTATGTCTACAGAGCCTCTAATAGATACAGAAGAGTACTATGATAATGCCGCAATAGGCCCTGGCTATACCTGAAACACAATACACAAGGAACAAAAGATACATGACCCCGAAATGAAGTGGGGCTCACCAAGTCAGCTGGAAAGAGGGCGTACTGCTATCACTGATCAATGTCTCCTGCGGTGGAACCATCTACATCCATTAAAGATGCAGTGCCCCCGGCAAAAGGGACGTTAGTACATATGGAATAGTACTAGTATGAATGATAGAACACCCTTTCAATAGAATGATAAATAATACAAGCAAGAATAATCATAATATCAGTGGAATCCTGAACAACATCAAACCTCAAAATAGGATCAAGACAGTGTTCAAATAAATGTCCATATCTTAAGTTGGAAGATCTTTAATACCAATATGCCACTATTCAGAATACCAATACAACCGTACTTTTAGCACGGAGTCCGATCACGACATGATCGTCTAGGCCGTCTCATCCGAGACATCAACCATAACCACAATTTCAATTACAATTTCCAGCATAATCACCACCATGTGTGCGGCGTGGCCTTTGATCACGACCCCATCGGCTAGGCCGTCTTATTCGAGATATCATCCTTTTATACCAATCATCTCGTTTCACACTTCTTCACATCTTTTTATTTCATTAGCACTAGTGGCCTCAATTATAAAATCATTCTTGGCACGTCGGCCGTATTTAGTATTTCATGCTCACCTTTTTCAATTTCAAACGTCATCATCATCTTCAACAACAAGGCGTTTCAAATCAAGGTTTATAGTACACATGTGAGGAATTAAGAGTTTTAGGCACATAGAGATTTTTCACAAAATTTGGTATAATAGCCTTCGTTTGAACTTGACATTGAAGTCAAAACATTTTTAATGCACATCCCATACTTTGAACTCATTCTCAAATGATAACATAGCATGATAAAAGCATTAGGGATACATATTGAACACATATATCTTTCGACACAAGCTTATTCAGAATAGCCAATTTTATAATGAACAACTCGGGACTTACATAAATTAAATGAATACCGTGGGATTCAATTCTAAGAGAGGAGTTTAGCCAACATATCTCGACTTGAGCTTTCCTTAAATTACTACAACGTTCCGAAAATCCTAGCAATCCCAATCTATTTTGAGACATAACAAAATCGAACACAAATTTGGAAGATATGTATTGTTTCAGCTCATTTGAGTATTTTATCAAACACTAAATGTGCAAATTTTACTACAAGGTTTTTCTAAAAGATTTCCTTCATTTCACAACCCAATCTTTACTTATGTGAACTCAACAATCTTCCCACAAACCTTATTGGTACATTCATGTATACATAATACTCTCACACCCAAGAATCACACTTCCAATCACCCATCTTTTACCCCAAACTCGAAATTGAAGAATTGGGGAAAGAAATTCTTACCTCTTTGAAGCCCTAGCAAGATCTTTGTGAAATCTTCAAGCCATGAGCAAGAATTGATGAACAAAATGGCTAGGTCTTCTCTTTCTCTCTCTAAGATACTCTTACCTCTCTCAAAAAATATTAGATGAAACCCTTAAAAATGACCCCCAAAGGCAATTTATCAAAAAGGGGTCAGGTTATAAAAATAAAAAAATGAAGCCTCGTCACAGGTCTACGGTTGCATATATGCTTCTGCGGTCCGCAAAATGGGCAGCATAATGGCTCTCCGAAACTGGGCAACACTGCCCCACTTTGCGACAAGTCTACGGTCCGCAGACCTATTCTGCAGCCACATAATGCGCAGCAGAACTTCCTTCCGGAAAATTTCAACCTAGATCTGCGATGAGCTATGCGGCCGCATAATGGCCCGAAATTTTCCCAACTCTCTGCTTCAATTCGCGGCAGATCTGCGGTCCGCAAATCAATTCTACGACCGCAGAATGAACAGTAAAAAATGCCCTACACATCTGAAGATTTTCTTCAACTCCCCAATGCACTATTCAACCCAAAAATACCCTCAAACATGTAACCCTACCTCACCACCACGAAACCTTAAATTCCTTTACGAAATTTTACGGAGCCTTACAATGAGTTACCACCAGAATGACTGAGTCACAATAGGGAGTTGCACATCACAGTGCAATTTGAGGATAAGTTCATCGCCAGGGTCTTAATAGACGAAGGTTCGAGTCTGAACATATGCCCACTGACTACTCTAAAGAGATTGGCTAACGGCATGCACGAGATACAAATGGGAAGCATGAATGTGAAAGCATTCGATGGATCTCAGAGAGACACTATCGGAGAGATCAACCTCGATCAACGTATGGGTCCAACTTGGTTTGATGTTGAGTTCCAAGTGCTAGATATATCTGCTACTTACAATCTATTGTTGGAACGGCCATGGATACATGCAGCCAGGGCAGTGGCTTTAACTCTGCACCAGGCTGTGAAGTTCGAGTGGAATCATCAAGAGGTGATCATTCATGGAGATGGAAGCAATCCCATTTACACCAATCAGACCGTTCCAGTCATAGAGAACAGGAGGGAGTTGGGCGAAGAAACATATCACCGTATTGAACGGGTAAACGCAATTGAAAAGGATCCATGGTGGAGCAAGAAGATAGAAAATATATTGTTGTGGAGGGGATATGAACTAGTCAAGGGTCGTGGCAAAAAGCTTCAAGGGATCACCAAACCCGTATAACCACAGTATCATGGCACGACCTTTGGACTTGGATATGATATACATGGCAAGAATATCAGGATTGGACACCGCCATGGTGTGCCCCTTATTATCCAATGGAACAACTAGTACCACCACTACACCAGACATTCCATCAAGCTAACATGATGTGGGGATCTGAGGAAGATTGAGGTTTTGGCCGGCATGAGGAAGTTGTTTGTAGATGAAGAAGGCATGGACTGCAGTGCAATCGTTAAGGAGGAGGAGGAGGAAGACCATACCATTCAGACAATGGAAGAGGGAGCTTTTCTCAAAAACTGGACCGCTGCACCGTCCTAGGCTCGCCGAGTTCCTGGGTAGCCTGGAAAATTAGCATGAATTACTTTCAAATAGTTTTGAGAATTTAAGACATTTTCACTATTTTGTTTTGAAATAATTACTTGAGCCATCGAGTGGTACTTGTTGACATTTTAAAGTTTTAATGCATTACTGCTTTTCATATTTATTATTATCTTTCTACATTCTTTTCAACATAATTATTACTTATCCTGATGAACCTACAACTGTTACATGTAATAAGACAATGCAACATAAGGACAGTGATTCGGAAGATCGGGAAGATGATATAATACTTGAGGAAATTGTCAAAGAAGTAGAGAATTTTGAAAACAAACCGAAGTCTAATTTGGAAGAAACTGAGGCGGTTAACATAGGGGATACTGAAACAGTCAAGGAAACTCGTACAGGCATTCATCTATCACCGTCAGAGAAACAAGGGTATATCAGGTTCCTAAAGGAGTATGAGGACATCTTTGCATGGTCCTATGACGATATGACTGGCTTAAGCACATCCATAGTAGATCACAAGCCACCCATCAATCCCATGTGTCCACCGGTAAAGCAGAAGCTCAAAAAGTTCAAGCCAGATATGAGTTTGAAGATAAAAGAGGAGGTCATCAAGCAGATCAAAGCCAAGGTTCTCCGAGTGGTCGGATACCCCACCTGGTTAGCCTATATTGTGCCAGTTCCGAAGAAAGATGGAAGGGTTAGAGTATGCGTCGATTACTGAGATCTGAACAGAGCAAGTCTTAAGAAATGCGGTCCGCATTTATGCTATCATCAAATTTAAAAGGAGTTCAGATCACATAGCAGACCTGAAGAAATTTTTTGATCGGCTTCGAAAATACAACTTAAAGTTGAACCTTGCAAAATATGCCTTTGAGTCCCTACTGGAAAGTTGTTAGGTTTCATCATCAGTCACGAGGTATCGAGTTACACCCGTCAAAAATCAAATATATCCAGAACTTGCCACCGCCTAAGAATAAGAAAGATGTGATGAGTTTTCTAAAGCGCCTCAATTATATCAGCCGTTTTATAGTACAATCAACAGTGATCTGTGAGCCAATCTTCAAAATGCTGAGGAAAGATGCTCCAACAAGATGGAGTGAAGAATGCCAAAAAGCTTTCGACAAAATCAAGGAGTATTTATCTAAACCGCCCCTGTTGGTTCCACCAGAACCAGGAAGAACCCTGCTGCTTTATCTGTCTGTGTTGGATGGGGCCTTTGGTTATGTTCTAGGACAACATGACGAAACTGGAAGGAAGGAGCAAGCGATATATTATCTAAGCAAGAAATTCCCGCCTTACGAAGCTTAGTATTCTTCATTAGAATGCACCTGCTGTGCTCTGACATGGACAACCCAGAAGCTGAGGCATTATTTCTGTGCATACACTATATATCTCATATCATGGATGGATCCGCTAAAATACATTTTTCAGAAACCCATGCCTACGGGTAAGTTAGCTAAGTGACAGATATTACTGAGTGAGTTCGACATCGTCTATGTAACTCAGAAGGCAGTCAAAGGGCAAGCATTGGCACTTGGCAGAAAATCCCATAAACGGAGAATACGAACCATTGAAAACATATTTTCCCGACGATGAGGTATCATTTGTAGGATAAGATATTACCGAGGCATACGATGGTTGGAGGATGTTCTTTGACAGAGCAGCAAACTTCAAATTAGTGGGTATCGAAGCCATCTTAGTATCTAAAACGGGTCAACACTATCTGGTATCTGCAAAACTCAGGTTTTCGTGCACCAACAACATGGTGGAATATGAGGCCTGCTTCCTTGGACTCAGGTTGGCCATTGATATGAACGTTCAGGAGTTGCTGGTAATCGGAGATTCAAATCTATTGGTACACCAGGTTCTAGGAGAATGGGCTACAAAGAACACCAAAATATTGCCATACTTGCACTGTGTACAAGAGCTGATCAAGAGATTCACAAAGATAGAATTCAAGCATGTTCCAAGGATTCAAAATGAGTTTGCAGATGCATTATCCACTTTATCTTCCATGATACAACACCCAGACAAGAATTTCATTGATCCTATCCCAATAGGAATTCATAAGCATCCCGCTTATTATGCTCATGTTGAGGAAGAAATTGACGGAAATCCGTGGTTCCACGATATCATGGAATACTTAGAAAAGGGAGAATATCCAGAGCATGCTACACATCTTCGAAGATTGGCCAACCATTTCTTCCAAAGCGGAGGAATTCTGTATAGAAGGACTCCTGATTTGGGATTGTTGCGATGCGTCGATTCCAAGGAGGCGTCTAGATTGCTCGAGGAAATACATGTGGGAACTTGCAAACCCCACGTAAATGGTTTCGTTCTGGCTAAGAAGATACTAAGAGCAAGATATTTCTAGATGACTGTGGAAATAGACTACATCAAATATGTTCAAAAGTGTCATCAATGCCAGATACATGCTGATATGAAAGGAGTGCCGCCCAACGAACTCAATGCAACATGTTCACCCTGGCCCTTCTCTGCTTGGGGTATGGTTGTCAACCCACTTCTTCAAACGGACATAGGTTGATTCTGGTGGCTATAAACTACTTCACAAAACGGGTTGAAGCTGCATCCTATAAGGCTATAACTAAGAAGGTCGTAGCAGATTTTCATCGGGACTGCATCATTTGTCAATTTGGAGTACCTGATTCAATCATTACTGACAATGCCGCCAATCTCAACAATGACTTGATGAAAGCCATGTGTGAAACATCCAAGATCAAGCATCGGAACTCTACAGCATACAGGCCACAAATGAATGGAGCCGTAGAAGCCGCCAACAAGAACATCAAGAAGATACTGAGCAAAATGGTAGACAATTACAAACAATGTCACGAGAAGCTACTGATTGCTTTGCTCGGGTATCGCACCACAGTTCATACATCCACTGGAGCAACCCCGTATCTACTAGTTTACGGTACTGAAGTCGTTATTCCCGCCAAAGTAGAAATCCCTTCCTTAAGAATCGTACAGGAAGCCGAGCTCAGCGACGCAGAATGGGTACGGAGCCGGTATGAACAACTGGCTCTCATTGATGGAAAAAGAATGAACGCAGTATGTCATGGTCAACTCTACCAGAACAAAATGGCAAGGGCTTTCAATAAAAAGGTCAGGTCAGGCAATTCACACCAGGGCTGTTGGTGTTGAAACAGATCTTCCCATATCAGGATGAAGCAAAGGGGAAATTCTCACCCAACTGGCAAGGCCCTTACATGGTTCACTGAGTATTAACATGAGGAGCATTTATACTTGCAGAAATGGATGGTGAGATTTGGCCAAAATCTATCAATTCAGACGCAGTCAAGAGATACTATGTTTAAGATATGTTCGCACTTTCTCTTTGATGTAACTGATCTACGCTTGACCTGATTCCCATTTAAGAGGGGATACGTAGGCAGCCATGTGGGTTCGGTCACATCATAATAAAATCTTCATGTCCCGTATGGTTAAAAACTAGGGCAGGATCTCGAGTTTGCCCAACCTCATCATGTTTGGAAACGTCAAGGAATGTATTGCAGGAAATTTGCACTTAAACTGGGGTAGAATTTTGAGGAGGATTCTCAAAATTCCGAGTCAAGGAGGTTGCAATGTCTCAAAAGCGTGTCACAGTCATCAATTCAAAAAATTATTTACTCTCATGCATTATCACATATTTCAAACAACTACATAAATAATTTATCAAACGCATGTTTTTCAAAATTTTTGTTTCTATAGCAGCCAGACGTTACTCAGGGTGACTCAAGCAGGGACTTCAGACTAAATCAAAGGCGAAGCAAGGCATCAAGAGCAAGAACCAACCTTTCCCCCCGCAAAACTCACTATTTTTCTTTGGATGCAGGCACAATGAACATAACAGGAACGTCCGCAAATATATACACACAGCAACATCACTATCTCCACGCCGACGAAGGTCACTAAACGCAAACACATCAAGCTAAGAAATGCTTTATTCTCTCGCATTTAGTCATTGTTTTTCTTGCATAGGGCTAAGCACTACCCTCATCATTACATAAGGCTAAGCACTGCCTTTTTTTGCATGAGACCAAACACTGTCTCTACTCATTGCATAAGGCTAAGTGTTGCCTTTTATTACATGAGGCTAAGCACTTCCTCCACACTGCATAAGGCTAAGCACTGCCTTTCTTTGCATGAGACTAAACACTTTCTCCATTTCTCGCATGAGGCTAAGCATTGCCTCTATTATTGAATAAGGCTAATAGTTGCCTTTCGTTGCATGAGACTAAGCACTATCTCCATTATTTCATAAGGCTAGGCACTGTCTCCATTCCTTGAACGAGGCTAAGCATTGCCTCCATTGTCGCATGGGGCTAGGAATTCCCTTTCCTTGTATGAGACTAAACATTGTCTCCGCTCTTTGCATCGAGCTAAGCACTTTCCTCATCTCATACAAAACTAAACCTTGCCTCGTCTCATTATCATATATGACTAAGCATTATCTGTTTCCTCCATCAAACGATCGATATCTCCACATCTTTGCATCTCATGGGCTGAAACATCGCCACATTTTCCGAAGGCATCATAGTTTGAGGGCATCATCCTCATAGCCCGATGACATCATGCCATGGCCTGAGGATCTCTCAAAATTGTATATCATCATTCAAAGGCGTCAGAGTCCGAAGGAACCATCCTCATGGACCGAGGACACCATTCAGTGGCCTGCGTATCCCTTATCATACGCTTCATGGCCTAAGATATCATCCTCATCGTCCGAAAGACAACTCTCATGGTCCGAAGGAAATCTGTATCATGTTTAAATTACGCAATAACCCCATATATTTGCGTGCATCGTATTTTAAGTTTTGCAGGTAATTGGGGAGATAACCGTTCTACAAAAGGAGCAATCCTCGCTCTGGTTTCTATTCACAACGTTCACATCCTTTAACAACCTCAAACATAACCGATGATCAGTTGTTGATTACATTTTAACTGCGTTCAAGTATCTGCCTCGTACATTCGTAACGTCCAATTTGCATTCATAAACCCACCTAAAATTATTTGTTACTTACAACACTACCCTACCCAATGATCCTTTTGAAACATAAGACCACTCTTATAACAGCTTCATCGGTTTCGTTCGTCGTTGGATCCAGAACTACACACGACCCGATTCCTGTAGCACAAAGGATATGTAGGCAACTTATGAACCAGGGTTCGGCCTCCATTTTTTCAAATACATCATTCCTCACTCACTTCAGACAAAAATGATCATCATTTTCTTTACCTAACAACTCTTTCATCATTCCCGAGTAAAGAGGGGTAGTTGTTGATATCCAATTTTGCCCTCATATTTTTTTAAAATAGTATATACACTTTCAAAATATCATTTTACATCATAGCTTAATTTGAAAGAGTTATACAAGTAATTTCTATAATTTTTATAATTTTTAAAGCTTTAAAATTGGTTTTCTTGCATTTTAATTACTTGCATTAGTTACCCCTTTAAATTATTATGTGATTCCTTAATCGTCCAAATTTATTATTTGCATCCACATATATGTTTCATAATATCTTACCTTACTTTATATAATTATAGTTGTGTTTAAAAGCTAATTTTTACATAATTTTACGATAATAGCCTATATTATATACATAATTATATTTATTATATTATTCATACTAAAATAGCATTACTGCACGAATAATATTTTTATTTAATTATTTGTAATTTTTTATAATTTATTTTTAATGAATTTTGTGTATTTAAATTCCATCCCAATACAAGGCTAATTTCAGACCAAATTACGGGCCCAAACACGTAGCCATTCATTTTCTCTTCAGCAGCCCAACCAAATGACCCCTTTTAAAATCCGATCGTGACCCGTTCATTTAACACACCCCGTCTCTTATTTCAATGTTGGTCGTTGATCTTAAATGATCAACGGCCCATAATAAAATAACCCTTTCTCCATAGATCCCCGTAACCCAAACCCTAATCCCATTTTCCTTTACCAGCCGCCCTCAAAATCTCCTAACCCTTTTCCTGTTCTGAAAAATCCTAGCAGCTGCCTCCTAATTTCTCTCTGATTCCAACCTAAAAATGGAATCAATCCATGATTTACTTACCTATTTTGTGATACTTCGCTATTGTATACGCGTCTGTGGTGTTACTTAATTCTTGCTTTATTTTTGGAAAGAACTAACCTCCAAGAGCAGGCCTGATTGACTCTGATTTTGTGAAGATCTATGCGATATTTCGTCTATATACACTCTACAATGAATGACTCTTGCATTATTGGTCCGATTTATGGTTGTTGAACCAAACTAGGGTTTGAAATTTCTGTCATCTCTCTTACAAGCTTTGTTACTGATTGCATGTGATCTTTTTCTTCCTTATTTATGTTTATTTGATTATTTTCCATGTTTATTCAATTCTCATTACTATATAAACCCATCTCCCAACTCCCGCAGGACGGATCTTGATCACAAAAACTACTATTGTTCTCTATTCTTTCACGTCCTATACCATTCTGAGGCTCAATATTTTTGCTGGCTAAAAGCCAAGGCCATCGGAACTTAATTCTTGAACCTTTCTCAGCGTGAGCACCGCCCGGAGTCTATTCGAAACCCTTGGGAACTCTGAGGCACTGAGATTCGTAGGTTCTACTGTTCGTTTTTGCTATTGACATTGGAGTGTTGCTGAAATTATTCCTCTTGTTTACTTGTTCATTTATCTGTAACTGGTAAGCACTATGACTCTTGCAATTTAATTTCTTTCCGTTTGAATTCCTACTCTACATATCTATGTCTCTGAGAATTTTATGAACCAATATGCCATTACATGCTTTGAGCTCTTCTAGAGGCTCTATACCTTCTAGCCGCCCAACTTGCATATTTGTTACCTTGATTCTGCCTTCTTAAGCATGCTTGCTAATGTATGTGCTCGAATACTCATTCTTGTTGCCTATTCTGAGTTTGGTTTCTTGCCTTGTTCTGTACTCTTGTGATGAGTCGATTCACGCCAGAACCTGTTCTAATGTTTGAGTCATTCATGCTCGACTTGATACTTTTTTAAAATTAACCCCTAATCATGTTATTAACCCAGGCATGCTTTCCCTGTTACTTGCGAACTAGTGCTTGTTCCCTGCCTTGTCCTGTACCTTTATGATGAACCCATGCATGTGTTTCAGACTTTGATAAGTCATTCCTGTCCAACCTGTTAAGTTTTTGATGTTATACTAACTAGCTAGGCACTGCTTTCATGTCATTTAAGTTCTAATGTATGCTTTGACTTATGCAATCCTGTTTGAGACCTAAGGGAAAACCTCATGTCTAGCCTCTTCCCCCATATATGATTAAGCCTAGTACAAGCTAGTCCTGTTAACCTATATTTGACATATCCTTGCCTATTGTGAGTCCTGGTGCTACTTAAACCTTCCTGTATGATTGATAATTTTAAAGTCTTCATGCTTAGTTGAGTGGATTGTTGCAGATTATGTTCATTTGCCTGTTTTTTATTAATCATATTTGCACTAGAACCTCATATCAGAAATCTTACTTGTTTTCATCTGTGATTCTGCAAGATTCCTCTGTCAAGGTTGTGTTTAAGATTAGATCATATTATATCCTGAAACTCTATTTTGGGTTTTCTATTGGTTTGTGATGTTCCATCCTGTCTTCTAAACTTCTAACATCTTTTGTATATAACTCTGTGTGATATCATCTACCTGCTCTGGTTTAGACTACTATTAGTTGCAGCACTAAGAATTAAGTATGTGGACTTCGAGTGGTTTGTTTAATTTATGAACAACTTGTTATTCATATGGTTATGTCTGGAATTGTTGGGTAAGTTGGTTCCCCTTCAGACTTGGTATAGGTTTCTGTTCGAGTCATACAGCTGATACACTCTAATGTCCTGGGGTGTACCTATACTTGGGTTTACTATTTTTGTGTGAAGCATGAGATCATTGAAGACTTGAGGTTGCTGGGTTATTCCTCTTTGGGCCTGCTCTGCTTATTGGTCATGTACTCATTTAGCTTGTAATACTCGAGCATGTGCTCTTCATTTTGGGCCTGTAATGATTTGTAAACAAATAATTGGGGTGTTAGTGAAATTGGAAAATGGGTGTCCTTTATTCTTACATAAGAGGTAGAGAACATGCCTATAGAGTCTACATGCTTTGTTTGCTATTTTTGTTTGACATGCTATATTTTTACACACTCATAGAAAGCATGCTTGTAGGAAATCGCACACACTTTACTCAATTGTCTAAAGCATGTTTTGTCTAAAGCATGCTTATAGGATAATGCATGTTTTGCTTTGTCAACCTAGAAACCATGCCTATAGGACTTCAAATAATCAATTGGTCTACTGCTTCTATTATTTTTAGTGTACTGCCCATCTAGATATTATGACTATAGGACCCTAATCTTTTAATCAACTACCTCTATTGTCTTCATTACACTCCCCCGCCTAGATGACATGCCTATAGGAGTAAAGTGTTATAAAATCAAGAATAGTTATCAACTATTAGACATCCTGTCTATAGGATGCTGTCACCTTCTCGAGACACATGTCTATAAAATCAGCACTGATAATTCTGAATTCTGAGATCATTTCACTGTCTTGTTACATAAACCATGTAGATGTCATGCCTATAGGTTTGTAATACCTTTAATCTGCAAATTCGTTAGTTTAAAGCTTCAACACTGCCTTTACAACGCCGGAAACCAGAATCATATAGAAATTAAGACTATTGCGTCTGAAATTGTCTACTGCATAACTGTCCGCTTACATTTATTGTTCGTGTGGAGGTTAATTTGAGCCTTTAATTGTGCTTACTTGTAGTCCTACATGTTCTTGAATGTGCGCTAGTTTTATCATTTTGAGCATCCTAAGTGAAGTCTAGAACCACCCAAATAGAGGTCCAAAGCCTCATATACCATAGGTATGGGCGGGTAGTGCATGCCTAGGGTACATTCTAGAATTGAATTAGAGCGCCTTTAAGTAAACAACTTTAACATAGTAATCGGGTAGCAAGAGATGATAGTCTGTACCCGCTGAATAATATGAGCAACCCCCACCTCAATGGAATTACGAAGTATAATTTATGTTGCACGAGGTAATCCTTTAGGCTAAAAAACTTAGGACCCCGCCCTCCTTTCTTTATGTACTTGTTATTTACACTTAGTCATTTAACATGGATCAATATAGTTATATCCTTGTAGTCATTAAGATTTTGTATCGATTCTCATAAGTTATAATAAGACTCTTTGACTTCTATATAACCCTTTATTTATTTGATCACCTAGTCTAATTACATAATTCACATAATTTAAAGTTCGGCCAAGACCCACAGTTGTAGACCTCGAACAGTGCCTAACACCTTTTCTTTGAGGTAATTTGAATCCTTACTCGATCTCTAGTGACACGGACTAGTCAAATAGAATTATTTGCAAATAGGTGCTCTAACGCACCTCAAAATCGTTAGGTGGAGACTCTTCTCTTTCAATACCTATTTAAAAGAGTTGTCACACGTCGAAACCCATTTTTGCAAGAAAACGGGGAGCAACAATTTGGCCTTTGTGGGAGATGTTGATGCAAACACTCCTACCATTGATTCTGTACTGGTAGTGCGAGACTTTTTAGATGTATTTCCTGCAGACCTGCCGGTATGCCACCCGATAGAGATATTGATTTTGGTATTGACTTGGTGCCGGGTACTCAGCCCATTTCTATTCCTCCGTATCGTATGGAACCAACTAAGTTGAAAAAATTTAAAGAGCAACTTCAGGAACTTCTTGACAAGGGGTTTATTAGTCCTAATGTGTTTCCTTGGGGTGCACCAGTTCTTTTTGTGAAAAAGAAAGATTGTACTATGCGAATATGCATCAACTATAAGCAATTGAACAAAGTTACAATCAAGAAAAAGTATCGTTTGCTGTTTATTGATGATTTTTTGACCAGCTCCAGGAAGCGAGGGAGTTCTCCAAAATTGATTTAAGGTCTGGGTATCACCAATTGAAAATTCGGGATTCGGATATTCTAAAGACGGCATTCAGGACCCGTTATGGTCACTATGAATTTCTCATTATGTCTTTTGGGCTGACCAATTCCCCAGCAACATTCATGCACTTGATGAATAGTATATTCCAGCCATATCTTGATTCATTTGTCGTAGTATTCATTGATTATATCCTGGTGTACTCATGTAGCTAGAAGGAGCATGCACATCACTTGGGTATTGTATTACAGAGGTTGAGAGATGAAAGACATTATGCCAAATTCTCTAAGTGTGAGTTCTGGCTTAGTTCGGTGGCATTCTTGGGACATATAGTGTCAAATGAAGGAATTAAGGTGGATCCGAAGAAGATAGAGGCAGTTCAGAGTTGGCCCAGGTCATCTTCAGCTATTGAGATTCGGAGTTTTCTCGACTTGGCTGGTTATTATCGTCACTTTGTGGAGGTATTCTCATCTATTGCATCGCCTATGACTAAATTAACCCAGAAGGTTGCTCCATTCAGGTGGTCGGATGAGTGTGAAGAGAGCTTTCAGAAGCTCAAGACTGCCTTGACCACAGCTCTAATTCTAATTTTGCCTTGAGCTTCGGGTTCTTATACAGTGTATTGTGATGCTTCTCGGATCGGTATTGGGTGTGTTTTAATGCAGGAGGGCCAGAGTGATTGCTTATGCTTTTCACCAGTTGAAGCCACATGAAAAGAACTACCCTGTTCATGATTTAGAATTGGCAGCCATTGTTCATGCATTGAAGATTTGGAGGCACTATATCTATGGTGTGTCTAATGAGGTATTTACAGATAATCCGAGTCTTCAGCACTTATTGAAACATAGGGATCTAAATTTGAGGTAGCAGAGTTGGGAGGAGCTTCAAAAGGACTATGATATTACTATTCTGTATCATCCGAGTAAGGCCAATATGGTGGTCGATGCTTTGAGTAGAAAGGCGATGAGTATGGGTAGCCTTGCGTTCATTCCTATTGGTGAGAGGCCTCTTGCAGTTGATGTTCAGACCTTGGCCAATCAGTTCGTGAGATTAGATGTTTTGGAGCCCAATTGGTTCTAGCTTGTGTGGTTTCTCGGTCTTCCTTATATGACCGCTTCAAAGAGAGACAGTATGATGATCCCCATTTGCTTGTCCTGAAGGACACAGTTCAGCACAGCGATGCCAAAGATGTTAATATTGGAGATGATGAGATGTTGAGGATGCAGGGTCGGATTTGTGTGCCAAATGTAGATGGGCAACGTGAATTGATTCTTAAAGAAGCCCACAGTTTGCGGTATTCCATTCATCTGGGTGCTGCTAAGATGTACCAGGACTTGAGGCAACACTATTGGTGGAGAAGAAGGGAGAAAGAAATAATGGGGTTTGTAGCTCGGTGTTCAAATTGTCAGCGGGTGAAGTAGAAGCATCAAAGACCGGGCAGATTACTTCAGAGACTTGAAATTCCGGAGTGGAAATGGGAGCGTATTACCATGGACTTCGTAGTTGGCTGAGATTTATATCCGTGAAATTGTTCACCTTCATGGTGTGCTAGTGTCCATCATTTCAGATCGGGGCACGCAGCTTACATCATAGTTTTGGAGAGTAATGCAGCAAGGATTAGGCACACAAGTTCGGTTGAGTATCGCACTTCACCCTCAAATGGACGAACAGTCTGAACGCACTATTCATATATTAGAAGACATGCTACGTGTTTGTGTTATAAATTTTAGGGGTTCTTGGGATCAATTTCTACCGCTTGCAGAGTTTGATAATAGCTACCAATTGAGCATTTAGATGGCTCCGTATGAGGCTTTATATGGGAGACGGTGTCGGTCTCCATTGGTTGGTTTGAGCCGGGTGAGACTAGGCTATTGATTATTGATTTAGTTCAGGCTGCTTTGAAAAAGGTTAAATTGATTCAGGATCGACTTCGCACGGGCGCAGTCTAGACAGAAGAGTTATACCGATCGGAAGGTTCATGATGTTGCTTACATGGTAGGAGAGAAGGTACTACTCCGAGTTTCGCCTATGAAGGATGTTATGAGGTTCGGGAAAAAGAGCAAGTTGAGTCCTAGGTATATTGGACCTTCTGAAATAGTTAAGAAGATTAGAGAGGTGGCTTATGAATTTGCAGCCTAGTCTATCGGGTGTTCATCCAGTATGTCATGTACCCATGCTCCTGAAGTATGTCGGAGATTCGTCTCATGTTTTGAATTTCAGTACAGTACAGTTGAATGGTAATTTGACTTATGATGTGGAGCCGGTGGTCATTTTGGACCGATAGGTTTGAGAGTTGAGGTCAAAGAACACAGCTTCAGTGAAAGTACAGTGGAGAGGCCAGCCAGTCGGAGAAGCTACCAAGGAGATTGAGTGGGAGATGCGGAGCAAATATCCACACCTATTTGAGACTCCAGGTATGATTCTAAACTCGTTCGAGGATGAACGTTTGTTTAAGAGGGGGAGAATGTAACGACCCGGCCGGTCATTTTGAGTATTATATCTTGTTCCCCATTTACTGCTCATTTTGTGCTTTACAGTTGATATGTGACTTGCCGGATAATTGGTTCGGGTCCAGTGAGGTTTCGGAATAAATTGAAATACTTAGTCATAAAGATGAAAACATAAGTTAAAAAGGTTGACCGGATGTTGACTTATGTGTAAACGACTCAGAAATGGAGTTTTGATGATTCCAATAGCTCTAAATGATGATTTTGGACTTAGGAGTGTGTCCGAAAAATCATTTGGAAGTACGTCGTTAAATTAGGCTTGAAATGGCTAAAATAGGGAATTTAAGTTTGGAAGTTTGATCGGGAAGTTGACTTTTTGATATAGGGGTCAGAATCCAGTTCTGAAAATTTTCATAGGTCCGTTATATCATTTATGACTTGTGTGTAAAATTTGAGGTCAATCAGACTTAATTTGATAGGTTTCGGCATTGAATGTAGAAGTTAGAATTTCTTAATTTCACTAAGCTTGAATTTGGGCATAATTCGTGCTTTTAGCATTGTTTGATGTGATTTGAGACTTCGACTAAATTCGTATGATATTTTTGGACTTGTTGGTATTTTTGGTTGAGGCCCTGGGGCCTCGAGTAGATATCGGATGGTTAATGGATAAGTTCCTTCTTCGCGTTCGCGATGGGAGTTCTGCGTTCGCGAAGGATAGATGGTGGTAGGTGAAGAATTGTCTTCGCATTCGCGAAGGGGGAGCCGCGTTCACGAAGGACTGGGTAGGTGATGCATCGCGAACGCATGAAGGGTGTCGCGTTCGCGAAGAGGAAGAAGAGGCAGCTAGGACCCCACGCGTTTAGTCTTCGTGTTCACGAAATGGGTGCCGCGTCCCCGAAGCTTAGGGTCAGATAGGCACCGCGTTCACGAGCGGAGCTTCGCAATCGCGAAGAAGCTTTTGGCAGCTATGTATATTTGTGCTTCGCGAACGCAAGGCATCTTCTGCGTTCGCAAAGAAGGAATAGACTGGCAGAGAATTTAAGTTCTGAAAATGGGACTTTGTCCTATTTTTCATTTTTAACGATTTGGAGCTTGGGGAGGCGATTATCGGGAGATTTTCAAGAAAATATCGGGATAAGTGTTCTTAACTCAATGTTGGTAAAATAACTCGAATCTATTGCTATTTTTAGCATTTAATTGGTGTTTTTTAAATTGGAAAAAATTGTGAAAACCCTTAAGTTTAAATTGAAGATTTGAGTGTCGAGTTGATATCTTTGGTAAATTTGGTATGGTTGAACTTGTGGTCGAATGGGCATTCATATTTTGTAACTTTTGTCGAGTTTCGGGACGTGGGCCCCACTGGCATGTTTTGAGTGAAATTTTGGATTTTGTTGGAAAATTAGTATTTTCATGTGGAATTAATTCCTATAATTTGTATTGACTGAATCGAATTAATTGGACTAGATTCGAGGTGTTCGAAGGCCAGTTCGCAAGGCAAAGGTATATTAGAATATAGAAGTACACGGTTTGAGGTAAATAACACTTCTGAACTTGGTTCTGAGGGTATAAATCCCTGAATTACATGTTATGTAAATTTTATGAAGGTGAAGCACATGCTAGGTGACGGGCGTGCACCGTGCATAGAAATTGTTACTTAAATGAATTCTGTGGAGTTCTAAAATTAAAGAATCATGTTATTATCCGCATATCCTCCACGTGTTAGAGAAATTGAGCTAAGGCTCATATTAAAGATCATGTTAAGGTTACGTGACGATATTTTAGGACCCACAGGGTCGTGTTGCTTTTGAATTAATTGTTTTTACTTTTAATTTCATACTCAGTCATGTTCGTTCCTTTCATATCATATCTCAGTCTCTGTTGTTATTTATTGATACATCATATTATTATTTTTGGGCTGATTTTCATGATATTTTTAGCCTAAGAGACTGGAGAGATTGATGATTGAGTGAGGCCGAGGGCCTTAGTGTGAGGATATTTATGGGATCAGGCTGCACGCCATAGCAAACCATATTGGCTTTATATATTATTATATGGATCGAGGTTGCACACCGCAACAGGACTTATAGGCTTTATTATTATGGAACGGACTGCAAGCCTCACTAGACCATATTGGCTTTATATAGCGCTTGGGCTGAAGTAGCCCCTCTGGGATCTGCACTCCCCACAGTGATCGCAGTTGATGTTTGTATTTGGGATGGACTTTCCGGGGCATGTAGTTGCCTTATTTATTTACTGGTATGAGGGGTCGATCTTTCCTGGACTGGATTTGCCCCTACAGTACCGAGTGATTGAGTACTTTGAGAGTGTGAGTACGTGAAATTTTTAATATATATTGTATCATATACGGCATGTACATTGGCATGCAAAAATAAAAATGTCATATTCTTCATGTCATTCAGATTTGATCTAATTTTCTTGTACTGAGTTTAACTGTTGAACTTGAAAACATGCCTATATTTTTGTATTGTTATTTTTATACTGGACTGTACCTGTTGAGCTCGTCACTACTTTATGCAGAAAGGTTAATCTTGTTACTTATTGAGTTGGTTGTATTCATACTACATCATGCACCATGTGTGCAGATCCAGGTACTTCCGGATACGGCAGCTGCTAGATTTCAGAGTTTGATCTTTTGGAGACTCTCAAGGTAGCTGCTTGGCGTCAGCATACCTTGACTTTCTTTCCTTTCAGTTATTGTATTGTTCTATTTTCTCAGACAGTATTTTTATCTGTTAGACTTTATTATCATTTAGATGCTCATGTATTCAGTGACACCGAATTTTGGGAGTGTTTTATATCAGTATGTGTGAGATTTTTATATTGAATTTAAATATTATGTTTTCAAACTTAAAAGAATTTGTGGTTTATTGAGGTTGTCGGCTTGCCTAGTATTAAGATAGGCGCCATCACGACATGTGTGATTTTGGGTCGTGACATATATTCTCACTTTAATTTGTCCATTTTATTAAATCAAGGGAAAGATAACTTTTTTTTTTATTGTATCCTTATTATTAACTACTTATTCCCCAAATTATATTTCAAGACCTTTTAAAATGCTATTATTATTAGGGGTTACATGATAAAATACATATAACAATTATTATTTCTTAATAGACATAAAAAATTTAAAATGGACAAGTAAAATTGAACATGTGGAATAATTAGCTTTTGTAGCCTTCTTTTCCTTGGATCAAAGGTAATTTAACTCTCTCGTTTGTTAGTTCTTCCTGCCTTATCTCTTAAGTTGATAAAAACATATGCCACGTACCATGGGATGATTTCTTTTATTGTGACTGGCCGTGGATAACCTTTTTATTTATAGTAAAGTATGCTGCTACTATTCAAACTTGCTAATATCAACTTTCGATTTTCTCCCAACTTTTGAGTGGTGTAATAAATGATGTTTTTAATAATTAAAAAAAAATCATTTTTCTTCAGAGAACATAACGCCAAGCTGCCCAAGTAACCAAGAGGGAAAAGAGACCGCGACCCATTTTTTGCATCGCCATAATGCCAAAATAATTTCTTTCTTTTTCTCCTCAAAGAGGAACACAACGAATTACGTATCCATTTTGTATTCTACATCAGTTTAATTTAAATTTATTTTAAAGTGAAGTGATTGTTAGTAGCCACTATATTAACTTTATAAAGCCGGGTATTAACTGACATATTCCATTCTTATGATATAGAATTATAGATTTGATTTAAAGTGATGAGACTTATGCTTTTGGCACGATAAACTTATTTTAAAGTTAAAAGGGAAAAACTAAAAGAGAGACAGAGAGAGAGAGAGAGAGAGTAAAACAGCACAGCATAAAGTTCAGAGATTCTCACAAAATTTTACTACCTTTTTCTTTCGAAACTCTCATTTTTAATTAAATCACTTTAGATTATTTTAATTAATATTTTTGGGAATAACACGTTGCTAATATTCTACAACTTTTTCACGTAATGCTTTCTGGAGATAGGAATGTTGGGTTTACGAAGATCATAGTAGTAAGAAAAAGTGCTTCTTTCCCCAAAACGAATCACAAAGCATGAAAAGTGGTGCTCGCACTTTTGACAATTCTTATTTCTGTTTTAGATTTTCCCTTCTTTTTTTTTTCTGGAAAAAATCTGCTGTTAACAGAGTGAAAAAGTTGATCCTCCTTTGCAATACGTAATAGATCAAAACACTATATCTTATTTCGTGGGTTCCGACATCCAATAAGTACCTTTACATTTTAAATAAAGGGAAAAGGTCTAAAATTGCCCCTTTATTATACTATATTGTTTACTTTTGTCACCCCTTATATTATTTATTTATTTTTGTCCCTATAGTTAATGAACTTAAGATATTTGCTCTTATTCCTAACGGATTTACACCGTAACGGCTGACCCACTCTATTTTTTGCATGTCAGCTGTCAAGTCACACGACTAAATGCCACCTCACCATCCTCTTCCCCGACCATTTCTTTTTCCAACTCCACTCAAAGCCACCAACACCTCCAAGGCTCCAACCACAGTTACAACCAAACAATCCCAAATCAAATTCAAGTAATTTCATATTTCCCAAAATAACAACTATTGATTCTCATATTTTTGTTTCACGACTTTTTCAGATTTCGAAGAATTTGACGAGTTCTTCAACTTTTCACTATGTAGAAATGGAGGTTTCAAGTTTTCTTCTCTTAAATCTTAATAAAATAAATGTTAAGCTCTGAATCTAGCACAAATAAATGATTTCTAAAAGATTTAAACAATAAATCACTGAACATCCATAAAATTTTCAGGCAGCAATCCGATTTTGAGCGCACTTGAAGCTCAATACTCAACAACGCAACTGATAATCTTCTGAGTTTTTACCTTCTTGGTTGGGTGGCAGAGATCTATTTTTGCTTTGGCTTTGGCCTTAATTTTTACCATAAATCATCTTTCACGGCTATAGTAGTGGCTGTCGTCTGTATTTTTGTCAAAGCAAAAGTTTTCCGGCGAAGCAAATATTTTTTGGCGATGACGTTTTGGTCATCGACACTCGAATCTGATGTTTTATGGCCTAAATCTATATTTCAAGTGTGTTTCTAGCCATTTGTCACATGCCAGTAGTGATTTCCGGTTAGGTGAGTGTTTGCTAAAAAGAAAAGAAACAACAAGAAATGAGAAGAAGAGAAGAAGAGAAGATGAGAACATTTCAGATGAGAAAATTTAAGAGAGGGAGAAGAAGATGAGAACGATCTTTTGGAGGTTTTGGAGTGTGTGGATTGTGAGTTAAAAGAGGGAGAAGAAGATGAGAATTTTTTAATTAAAAAAGGGTGGGTTAATTAGTGGAACCTGCTTACTTGGCTGTTAACATGGACAAAATATTAGAGGAGTCAGATGCCACTATGGAGGGACGTTAGGGCAAAGGATATTTGTGCAAACTTTATTAATGAAAAGGATGAATTTGGACGAAAATATAACGAGAGACAAATATAAACTATATACTATAGTAGAAGGGCAAATTCAGACCTTATCCCTTAAATAAAAGCCAACAAAAGAGGCTATTTTCATAAAACAAATAGAAACAAAAGAGAGGTAAGATATTTTTTTCCGGTACTCGAAATTGGAGCCAAATTTCTTTTAAAAATACATGCTCGAGATATTTGATTAAAAGTGAAAAAATTATATTTATTTTACAATATTAACATTAGGTGGAGATGAGATATGCAGTTGAACTTTGCTGAGTTGAAGGTATGTAGCGAGATAAAAATTCATCATCTTTACATTAATTCATTAGGTGAAATATAATCTTGAATTAATCTTAGTTTTTGTGGCTTATATAATCACAATATAATCTAGAATTAATCTAGACATATAAAGAGCTTGAAGACTAGAGCAAATTTTTTGGGAGATTGAAATTTGAAAGATCGTATCAGCATGTCTTTCTTGTTTTCCTTTGAAGCCGTGTCCCTATAAAATATAGAAACATTCATCAACAATCCAAAAGAAGTAAATTACTTCCCCTATTCTTGATAGTTGGAGAGTATTGTAATGATCCGACTTGTCGTTTTGAGAACTAATATTTTGCTCAGCGATTGAAGGTCCCGAGCAACTTCATAATACGTATTATGACTTGTGTGCGCGGTCGAGTTTGGTTTTGGAAGGTTCGGAATTAAATTGAAAGAACAATCCTTATTTTTGAAGCTTAAATAAAAAGAGTTTACCTGAGTTTGACTTTTGAGCAAAAGACTCCGGAATGGGATTTTGATGATGTCAATAGCTTCGTATGGTAATTTCGGACATAGGCGTATGTCCGAATTTGAATTTGGAAGTCTGTAGGACAATTTGACGCATTTTGGCGAAAGCTGAAAAATAGAAGATTTTTAGAATGTTTGACTGAGAGTTGACTTTATTGATATCGGGGTCGAAGTTCGATTCTGTAAATTAGAACAGCTCTATTATGTCATTTAGGACTCGTATGCAAAATTTGGGGACATTCCGGATTGATTTGATAGGTTTCGACATCGAATGTAGAATTTAAAAATTTTTAGTTTTCATTAAGCTTGAATTGGGGTGCGATTCGTGTTTTAGTATTGTTTAATGTAATTTGAGGCACCGGCTAAGTTCGTGTCATGTTATGGGACTTATTAGTATACTTGGTTGGGATACGCCCCCACGACCTTCCGCACCACGTAGCAAGGTCTGCACCTCCATACCACCAACAATACTAATTCTGTAAAGCCGACCAAGAGTCCGCAAATCAATACACAAAGCCTCTTACACATGACACCGTTCCCAGGTGACACTAAAGAAAATGCCAGCTTACTCTGAACACCTGAATCCATCCCTACTTATCCGTGCTCATGACATCCTTGTCAACACTGAACCGCAACATTGATCCTCCTCTTCCAATTCTCATGCTACTCACTGCACCTATCATACCGCTACGCGAGAGTAAAAGAATTTCACATAACCCCTGAACTACTAGTAGAATGAACACTTCATCGGCTAGAACCCCTTTCACTCAACTCATTTCAGAAGAACCATGGTAACACGCAACTATCCCATAACCACAGAAAATACAAATCTCAAGTTGTGGTCTAAACCATCATGACTCTTCCGGAGTCCATTCACACAACAAGGCCACTCGAATCAAATATCTCCCAAATCAATCAAGTCATGGTGGCTATCGGACCTGCACGCACAACCACATACCGCATGTAAAACTTCACACGCCGAAGGAACTGATCATTGCCACCATCACACCGATTCGACCATTACTAACCGACCCAACTTCTTTCAATTTACTCTTGACCTGACTTAGAAATACAATAGCTCCATTCACAATATAACGAACTCAATTTGCACTCACCTCGAGTGACCCGAATCGCAAGACCACATCGTCTCAATACTCATGAACCATCTCATACCCTCCTTATGTGCTCAATATTATCTCACACTGGTACACCCATTTTGCAAGACCTTCTGCAAATCTGAAGCTATTCTTCCTTTCCTCCAATACTGCACCGTATACCCGATGGTAACATAGAATATTCCAAGTTTCGTTCGCAATCCACTGTGAAGACTCGATCCTTAACCACACATCAAACCCGAAATCCTTAGGCACTGCACTTTAATTCTTGAATCCACTAGGACCGTTATCGAGAGTCAATCACTCTGACCTAGTCCCGAAGATAACCAACTCCAACGCTCTACTAGCACATGACAACCTCTCGAAGAAGCAACCGACTGCGCTCTTTTCCATGTACATCACGTCCACAAAACATAAGCTCCGAGTCTTCCCAAAAACCTGAACATGCATCGATAACGCCGAATTAGCACACGCCCATCTAGTTCTTTGCTGAATTACCCCTAATACTTCCTTTTTCTTAGTCATAAGTAATCCGCCAACATACCGATAACCAGAAACCACACAGGCTGACAACCACGCGATCCAATTGTAAATGGTGGGGCTTCCCCCACTTAGCTCTAAGCCACCGTCACATAATGTAGAGCCCACGACGATTCCTCCATTCTCAATTACCATGATCTCGCACCATTAACCCGATAGATTTCTCGAAGTCTTTGTTAAGCTTTTCATGAACATCCTGGATCACAAGTCATAGTCACACACTCACCTCTTACTGGGTAGCAAGTAATATACCTAGCAGAAGCTTCATCAACATCACGCCACCGCTAACCTGCTCACGGAGATAACCCACCTGTGGAATTCCTTACTGACATCTTCTAACGACGCTGCACTGGGTACAACTACCCCAAAATCAGCAAATCCTCCTGAGCTCATGCTCGCCCACCAGCTGTATAAGTCTGCTCCTTCCCTATTGACATCAACTGAAAGTTCAACAATACTTTACGAACTCAAGTCATATTGCACCTGAAACGATAATCAGATCTTCACACCCCTATTCATTTCAGACAAACTCCTTTCTGCCATATTCGATCTTTCTTCGTACGACAACCATCACTCCAAATAAAATACGTAGGCTAAATCACCTTCCATCATGATTCCCAAACCGTTCTATACTTTCTCAAGGCACGCGGCTATCCTACCACAGAATCCATATGCTAATACGTCACTAAACCATCTCCTTTAAGCAACTTTTCAACCTCTGCTTCTCATACTTGGCCTGCTAGTACTTCAACCACTGCGAAACACTTCCTGCCATGTCGTTCCTCATACTTCGCTGCTCCCCTGTTGCATCAAATCGAAATCAATCTCTGTAGCACCCGAACCAATAAAATGTTACCAACTCTAAGCCTCTTCGAAGATCATCTTTCTCGAGCCATCCATATTAGAAATACTAATTCGATTTTGAACCACTACACACAGCTATCCCCAGAAACCACCCCTCAGGCACCATTTCACAGCACCATGCCCCGAAGGAAAAAATCCAAGAAGGCCGTAACACCGACGAACCATAATGCGTTCAAACAAGGACGACGACACCGCATCACATTGAAAATTCTATCATGCTTGAAATTATCCAGTCTTGTTACTTCATCAACCAAACATGGGCATCTATAGTCCGACTGCCTTTCCTTCACTGGAATTAAATGTTGAACCTCTAAATCATACACTGAGAAATCCTCCTTTCGAGTCATTCTCCGCCGCGTTCCATATATAAGCACTCTACCATTTCACCAACATTGTATGACAACAACGCGTAGACATCATAGCAATTCGTGCACAATCTCAAAACCATAGAAGATACAGATACTAAGACTGAAACATAATAACATCCTTCCACAAGACAACGATAATAGCTTGCCCGAACACGCATCTAGCACCACGTCTGTAGTACCACTACAACTCTTCGACGCCCAATTGATAACAAGCGCTTCACGCCGCATAAGATTGAGTAGGAAGGAAATAAAGGCATAAGCCTCAATAGAATCAAGCCGCATGATAAGGATATCAAGAATATGAAGTTTTTCCTAAAAGGTTCTGCAACCTCTCGAAGATAAATACAGATGTCTCTGAACCGATCCGCAAGACTCTACTAAACCCGCTCATGACTCGTGAGACCTATGTAACCTAGGCTCTGATACCAACTTGTCACGACCCTAACCCCGACCCCGGTCGTGATGGCGCCTCTCGTGAAGACAAGGCTAGCCAATTTAACCAAAATCTCATTTTAAGCAGTTAATTAACAAGAAAATAATATAAGCATGATTCAATAGCAATCATTCGCGGAAATATATAGCTAACCAACCCGACACAGCCCAAAAACAGGGTGTCACAAGTCATGAGCAACTATGGATCCTGATACAAGTCTACTAAATACAATATCTGGCACAACTGTTTGAAAAGCATAGGAACCACAAGATAAGAGAGTTACGGGGCTGCGGACGCCAACAGCTACCTCGAGTCTCTGAATCACTGCCTGGACGGGAGGAGTCAGCACTCCGGGCAGAACCAACAACGCCTGAATCTGCACACATGGTGCAGGGAGTAATGTGAGTACTCCGACTCAGTAAGTAATAAATATAAATAACGACTGAAAGTAAAAAATCACGTAAAGCACAAGGCATTCTATAATGAAGAAATAAAACATCATTTGAAAATAGTAAATCAGTGAGAAATCAAGTAACAACTCTTTTCAACAGGTAAAACATGTAATTTTTCAGGTAAATAATGTGAAGTAAAATAAAAGTGAAATAGACGATCGCCCCTCGGGCAATATCACAGAACAGTACCAGCCCCTCGGGCTCAAATCTCAGAATAATACGAGCCCCTCGGGCTATCACATGGAACAGTATCAGCCCCTCGGGCTATCACATAGTACTATTTCACATCACAATGGGTACCCGCGCTTACTGGGGGTGTACAGACTCCGGGAGGGGCCCCTTACGGCCTAGCGCAATATCAAGCCACCTCGTGGCACAAATCTAGGCCCTCGGCCTCATATCAATCAAGCCAGCTCGTGGCGTACATAAAGTATCTCAGGCCCTCGGCCTCATATTGTCACAAGACACCTCGTGGCATATAAAGTATCTCAGGCCATAGGCCTCATATTAGTCACAAGCCACCTCGTAGCATATAAAGTATCTCAAGCCGTCGACCTCATATCACTCAGTATATCCTCACATCTGGCCCTCGGCCGCACTCAGTCAGAAAATCATCACAAGCCCCTCGGGCATAGTAAAATAGTAGTTCTCAGCCCAAAAACATCATTAAAATATTATCTAAGTCTCAAAACTGAGTAAAAGTGGCTGAGTTGTAAAAATAGTATAAAACAGCATGACTGAGTTCAATTAATAAGTCAAAATAGTGAGGAAACAGTGATAAAAAATCCCCGAAGGGTTCAAATAATTGACACGAAGTCCAAATATGGCAATCAGCCCAAATCGTGATGATAACAAATAAGTTTCAGTCAAATACGCAGTAAAATCATCAATCGGGACGGACCAAGTCACAATCCCCAGTAGTAAACGACCCCACGCTCATCATCGAGCGTGTGTCTCGCCTCAATATAGCACTACGATGTACAATCCGGGGTTTCAAACCCTCAGAACATCATTTACAATCACTACTCACCTCGAACCGGCTAAATCCCTAGCCCGCGACGTCTTTGCCCCTCGAATTGGACTCCACGTATGTCGAATCTACCTAAAATCAGAACGAATACGTCACAATATGCTGAGGGGACTAAGCCCAAGCGTAAACAATCGAAAAATACCAAGAAATTCTGAAATTAGCAAAACCCGAGCCCCGGGCCCACTTCTCGAAGCTCAGAAATTTTCACATCAACGGGTTTCTTATTTCCCAAGGAGTTCAACCATACAAAAATTATCGAATTCCGACATCGGATCGACCTCCAAATCTTAACTCTAAACTTAAGGATTTTTCACAATTTTTTTCCAACTTAATCACCAATTAAATACTGAAAATAGCGATATACTGGGGTAATTTGACAAAAGTTGAGTTAAGAACACTTACCCCGATGTTTCCCTTGAAAATATCCCGAAAGTTGCCTCAAAATTCGCTTCAATCCGAGTTCTATAGCTCCAAATATGTTAAAATGGCCGGAACCCTATCTTAAGAATCTGTCCAAGCAAGTCTTATTTGGACATATTTTCGAGGCTGATTTTGCTGTGATTTAGGGCATTTTGGATATGTTTCTTAGATGGTAACGACAGTGGGTTTTACATAGCCAATGGTTATTGGTTTCTATTTATAAAGGGTCAAAAATCGGGACAAAAACGCCCCTTTTAGGTTTAAAATGCGACCGCATTTCTGTCGTATACCAGACATGCGGTCCGCATTATTGATATGGCCATCGCAGATTGTAACCCTAGCCTTCACCGCGTTCAGTGTGCGGTATGGTTGGCGGTCCGTATTGTAGAAATGCGACCGCATATGAGACCGCATTTTTTACGTTGATCTTTGCCCAGAAATCTGTCTTGGTCTGCGATCTCAATATGAGATATGCGGCTCGCATTGTAGAAATGCGACCGCATATGAGACCGCATTCCTGACGTCGATCTTTCAATTTGATCCTGAATCGTCCGAAATCCAAACTCAACCACACAACAAGTTATAATACGCATTACAAAGCTGCTCGAGATCTTAAGTCGCTGAACGGGGCATAAATTCTTAAAACGGCAAGTCGGGTCGTTACACTATCGGATGCTTCATTTTAATTGAAATGTCATTTTCTTCACTCAAACGAGTTCAAAAATAAATACATTTCTTTGTTGATTTCTTACTTGGTTTAAAAATTGTAAACTTACTTTATTGTAAATAAATTAATCCTGCGGATCTTATATACATTGATATTTTGATATGTGTGTTGTCCATGCGGTTGTAATAGAAATATGGGCATGAGGTGCCGTGAAAATATGAAAGTGGGCTGAGACCCGTATTTTATGATTTTCAATGTCACAGAGTGACTTTTATTTGAAGGAATTATATTCGAAAGATATTTTATTTGAAAGGATTATATTCAAAGATATTTATTTGAAGGAATTATATTCGAAAGATATTTTATTTGAAAGGATTATATTCGAAAGAGCTTATTTGAAAGAATTATATTCGAAAAATATTTATTTGAAGAATTATATTTGAAAGATATTTATTTGAAGAATTATATTCGAAAGATATTTATTTGAAAGAATTATATTTGAAAGCTATTTATTTGAAAGAATTATATTTGTAAGATACTTATTTGAAAGGATTATATTCTAAAGATTTCTATTGAAAACTTGTAGATAAAAGATGTATATTTTGAAGGACTTGATTAATTGGTTGTGCTTGTGTTCATTATTCGTTTGGGCAATATATATGGTGTTTTTGATGCCTTGCTATTTATATCACTAGTTGATTGTTGTTGCTACATTGCTATTTGTCCTTTATTATTTTTGTATGCTATATTGCACAGGTTAATTGGCTAGTGAGTGTCTTGACTGTACCTCGTCACTACTCCACCGATGTTAGTCTTGATACTTACTGGGTACCGACTGTGGCATACTCATACTACACTTCTGCATTTTTTGTACAGAGCCGGGTATTGGAGATATCGGACTCGGACAGAGTTAGTATATTGATTGCAAGGATTCAAGGTAGAGCTGCTTGGCCCTCGCAGTCCCGCGGAATCTTTCCATTTTCATTGTACTGTCATCTCTTATTCAAACAGTATTTTATATTCGATCCTTGAGATCATTGCATGTATCCAGTTAGAGTTCGTGACTCAGTATTACCAGTCTTGGGAGGTTGTTATAATTATTTTCGTTGTTGGTTTCGATACTTGTATTAAATTAAAAAAATGGCTCGAAATGTAACTGTAATCGGCTTAGCTAGTCTTAGAGATTAAGTGTCATCACAACGCCTGTGGTGGGATTTTGGGTCGTGACAAGTAATATTTTTTGGTAAATTGGGAAAGATAAATAACTATTTTAGTATCTTCCATAATTTATAGGACTTAAATCAGTTAGGAGAATAAACTTTATTTATGTGACATCCTACGCGAATCTTGTTAGGGATATATTAGATATTCCCTAGATCCAATCTCATATTTAATGATTTGAACATATTTTTGTGAATGTTATTTGATATAAAAATATATGGCATTTGATATTCGCTTATCATAGTTATTATAATTGTTTGATTAATTTAATAAGGTCCTTCATTAAATTTTAAGACTTGTCATCGTGATGGAGATCATGATAGTGAGAGTAAAGTTTCTTATAATTTAATCTAAATTTGTTCTTGATCATACGATTATTAATTTGGACATTAGTACTCCGGTTAGATCAATATTTATGTGATCGTCTTTATTGGATAAAGATTAGTTGATCTCATTAACTAAATCACATGGATAGATGATGCATATAGAGATATGATCATTGAACCGACTCATTGGATAATTCCTAATGGTTAGAATTATCATAAATTGTCAATAGGATATTCTCTTGAAGAATGTGATGTACGAGTGTCCTTTGACTTGATATTATCATAGTAATTGACAAGTTATTTATTGTGCTTTGGTACTAGACACCTATGGACCTGGGGCGATAGTTGAAAGGACATTGGGTACGATTAAATACTTCTAGAATTAGTGATTGATCAAGATGGAATCTGTCAACTCTTGGTAATGAGTTTAAGCTCCATATTGTCATGAATTATAAACGACCAAACTAAGACCTTGGGTAGGACAATTGAATGAAAGAAGAAAAGAGTTTCTTAGGTCATTCAATGGTCGATTATATTTGACATGAACACATAGTTGGTTGCCTATGAGGATTTGACAGTTGAACCATATCCCAGGGTGACCTAGAGCAATAAGGACATATGGAATTTCTATATTATTCTTCTCTTGGTTCTTGAGAGTAAATTGCATACTTCATTCTATCTGGTTGTTAAGGAGTGTTGCTAGACGTCACCCTTGATTAGTATATTGATGTGATTAATTTATTACCGGTTTAGTATTGAACCTATGGGGTCGCACATTAACGAGTGTTCTGATCTTTGCTAAAAGATTAATTACTTTATTATTTCATAATTAAATTAAAGAATTTGATTAGTCAAAAAAATTTAGTTATTAGTCCAAATGAAATATTGTTACATTCTTTGCTAGCACAGAGGATATAATTAATATTGTGAACAAATTGAAGTTTTCTATTTGAAATAGAAAATTAAATTATATCTCTTAGTTGAAATATATATATATATATATATATATGTATATATATATATATATATATATATATATACACACACACACACACATATGTGTGTGTGATATATATTTGGTACTTATAGTTAATATATATTTATATATGGAATATATATTAAATATTAACAAGGAGACTAATTCAAAGTCCACAAATAACTACCTACGGCACTAGTAATCCCATAAGAAATGGTTTACACATTTTTTAATGAGACTAATTGGTAAAATCCAAGTTGAAATTGATTTCACATGAAAGTCCATATAAAAGGACGATTGACGAGGATTCAAGTTTGAATTGGATTGGAAAGTATCCACACAGACATGTCGGCAGCCACAACCCCATTTAGAATGGATTCAATTTTTCAATAATAGCGAACTTACTTTTGGTTTAGAATTGTACAAAATTTCACCGCCTCTAACCTTTCCTTTGACATAGTGAAAAGGGATTTTCAGAGATTATAAATATGTCCAATTGGCATGAAAATTAACGATGAAAAATAATACTTTTAGGAAGCCACAAAATTAAGAGAAAAACGTACAAGAACAGTTCTCGTCGTGCAACTTTGGATAGTACGTCTTGAGAAAAAAAATTACTTTATGAAAGTGAGATTGCAATACAAAGCCAAGAGAGAAAATAATATTATAAGAAAAGTGTTTCTTGTTCTTCTACTTTTGAGTTGAGGTTTTTGAGAAAAATTTCAACATAATATTTTCATTCAATTTTTTCGCGGGTTCATTGATCAAAGAGTTGATAGCAAGGATCAGTCTCGGTATGGATACGCAAAGAGTCTTCGCACTATCAAAGAAATTTTTGAAACGAGACTTTCTTCACCAGGTATGTCTTAGATCCTATCTTTGATATGTAAATAAATTTTAAACACGAAAAGATCTGCCTAGGATTGTTATTGTCTTCCGCTGCATGTTATGAACACCTCCCTCAATCCTACAAATCTCACATCGACAAAACACAATAGAGGTGCTAGGTATATAAGCAGACAAGGCTTAGATCCTAGTGACGCATTTTAAATCATACTGGTCTAAACCTAAAGCGGATAATATATGGTATCAAAGGTTGTCAAATTAGTGTAGGCGAATACCACATCTTGGAGAAGGTGTGTCACGACCCCAATGTTCCTCCATAGGATGTTGTGATTGCACCTAGTCTCTATGACTAGGTAAGCTTATCAATTAGGCAGAATAACGGAATACAAAACTGAAACTCAATCTCAACATAGAAAATAAATCAAACCGCGATTCAAATAGTTACAACTCCAAGAACCCCGGTAGAAATAAGTCAAAAGCTTCTAAGAGAAATACTAAGTGTCTCTATACGACAGAGTCTAAAGAGAATAAGGAGAAATAACATAATAAGGATAGAGGAAAACTCCGAGGTCTGCTGACGCTTGCAGATGTACCTTGAAGTCTCCGAGTTCAGGCTAGCTCATTGATACCTGGTCTGGTAGGAAGTACCCGGATCTGCAAAAAAAAGATGTGTAGAAGCGTAGTATGAGTACACCACAGCGGTACCCAGTAAGTGTCAAGCCTAACCTCGATAGAATAGTGATGAGGACAAGTCAGGGCCCTACTGGAAATAATAAGAGACAGAGCAAAAAGTTTAACAATATAATAATAATAATAATAATAATAATAATAATAATAATAATAATAATAATAATAATAATAATAATAATAATGATGATGATGATGATGATGATGATGATGAAAACGGAAGTGAATCAAGTAAGGAGTACGTCACAATTTAACTATACAAAATAAGGGCAAATAATATATCACGGAAGAAAAACAGGAATTTACATATTTTAGGGAAAAACAAAACAATCAAGACAAATACACCAATAAAAAAAATATCAACAAGAGCACTTCCGAGGTACAGCCTCGTAGTCCTAATTCATAAATAAATTCACAATATTTCTTTTTCTTATATCACCGTGGGAGCCTTCACATTTAGTTTAAAAGAAATCATTTTTTTCCGAAATAGCATCCCACGTTTTAGCCCACCTTATCACACCGCATGGCTTCTAATAGTTCTTCTCCTAGCCACGCGTATCAAACCCACACTATCTAACCGCATGCGTTTCAACACCCAGACCTTATACCACCGCATGCGTATCAATATCATAATATATCACAATTCGCACCTTATGTGCTCGAATATTTCAACTTGTCAAAGAAATCAACAATAATATTATTGTCCACAATAAGGAGATCACGGCTCAATAATAATGTATACAAAAATCTCACAAAATATTCGGGAGTGAATAACTCAACAAAAATAATATTTCACAATTTAACACTTTTTACTTCAATACCAAATTTCACCGTCAGATACTTCATATTTTAATAATTCAATTAAGAAATTCAACTTTCAAATAATAAGCATAGAATAAAAAGGAACAAAGCTTCAACTAAACAGGTAAAGCAATTAGCAGGAAAAAGGTAAGGCAAATTTAAAATATAAAAGTAGACCAATGATGATGAGTATAACAGGATAAAATAATTAATATGTGACAGAGATCAACAAAATTTAAAGCAAGATTTTTCATATTTAGCCCGTGTACACACTCGTCACCTCGCGTACACGGCTTTCAACACATCTCAATTATCATATCAATACCAATCTTAAGGGGAATTTCTCCGACATAAGGTTAGACAAGTCACTTACCTCGACTTGCGTTAATTCAATCCACTAGTAGGCTTTTTCCTCGATTATCAATTCTGAATGACTCAAATCTAGCCAAAACAATTTCATACGATAAATATAACTATAGGAAACTAATTCGAACGACAAAATTTATGATATTTACAAAGAAATTAAAAAATCAACTCAAAAAGTCAACGCGGGGCCCACGTCACGAATTTTCAAAAGATACGGGATCCGAACATCCGTTCAACCACGAGTTTATCCATACCAAAATTACTAAAATCCGATACCAAAAATCCCGATCAAAACCTCAAATTTTGGTTTAAGAATTTTCCTCCATTTTTTCCCCCAAAACACAAATTAAATGATGAAATTAGAAACAAAATCATGGAAACTAACCCAAACTAGGTAAGAATCGCTAACCCAAACACCCACGTAAAAAATCTCTCTAAGAATCGCCTCCCACCGAGCTCCCAAATCAATTTTTGTGTTATGAATTCAAACCCCCATTTTCGGGGCTTTTAATTCTGCCCAGGTGCTTCCTTCTTCGCAAACGCGGAAGCTTCCTCGTATTCACGAAGCACAAAAATCACTACCCAAAAAATCCTGTTACGCGAACGTGAGGGTCCAGTCGCAAATGCGGAGCTTTTCCTGCCTGACCCTTCACAAACGCGTGCACCTCTACACGATCGCGTAAGCTAAAAGCCGGATGCCCCAATTGACCGTTCCTCTACGCGAACGCGTAGACCCTCTCGCAAACGTGTAGACCCGGTGCTCCAAAGCTTCACGAACACGTGACCTACATCGCGAACGCGTAGGAAAAAAACCCAGCAATCTCCAACTCCTCTACGCGAAGGCGGGAAACCCTTTACGAACGCGTAGAAGGAAACCAGAAGCACCAGATTTCTGAACTTCAGCCATCTTCCAAGACCAAATCCCAATCCGTTAACCATCTGAAATCTACTCGAGGCCGCCGGCACCTCAACCAAACATACCAACAAGTCCTAAAATATCACACAAACTTAGTCGAACCTCTAAATCACATTAGACACTAAAAGTACGAATTGCACATCAACTCAAGCCTAATGAACTTAAAATTTCAAACTTCTACACACGACGCCGAAACCTATCATATCAAGTCTGATTGACCTCAAATTTTGCAGACAAGTCATAATTGACATTACAGACCTATTCCAACTTCCGAAATCGGAATTCAACCCCGATATCAAAATGTCCACCCCCAGTCAAACTTTCCAAAAATCATCAAATTTTTCAATTTTTGCCAATTCAAGCCTAATTCCACTACGGACCTACAAATCACAATTCGGACACGCTCTTAAGTCCAAAATCACCATATGGAGCTTTTGAAATCATCAAAACTCTAGTCCGGGGTCGTTTCCACATAAGTCAACATCTGGTCAACCTTTTCAACTTAAGTTTCAGTCATGAGACTAAGTGTCTCAATTCCTTCTGAAATCTCACTGGACCCGAACCGACTATCCCGGCAAGTCATATAACAGCTATAAAGTACAAAATGAGCAGTGAATGGGGGAACCGAGCTACAACTCTCAAAACGATCGGCCGGATCATTACAAGGTGGGGGCAAGGGTCAGCGAAAACGCTGAGTCTTTTAAGGGATCGAAATCCCACATCTTAATTTGAAAAAGTGTATGCGACAAGGTATATGTGATAGCCCTGGCGAATCCGCATCGACAAAGTACGGAATAATTATTAATTATACGCTTTAAATTCTAGTGATGCGTTTTAAAATTATACGGAACTAAACCTAAAGCAGACAATATCATTAATATAGTGGGTTGTTACAATTTCTTTAACATCTTTCCAGTTAGTAAATTTACTTCATGTTTGTACCCTTTGTTTGCCAAAAAAGTGATCAACACTTCGATTTACCTACCTCCATATATGTTTAATGATGGCCTTGTTAGTTTGCAATAAATATTTACAATCTTCAATAATAATAGGCTACATATGAAACTATTTGATTAAAGACAGACGTTCAGATGGAATACTCGCTTTCTCTATTCTTAGTTCCCAAAGAAAAAGTCTTTCTTAATCCCTAAGCCAGATGCTAAACGAACAAAATGATTATGTCTACATTTAGAATCTTACAAGAACATAATTATAGTCTCTTGGCTTTCTGATTTATGCTCTCATATAAACAAATAAAGCAAATTTCAAAAAAAAAAAGAAAGTAAAAGAACATGGAATTTGAACAAAGAAAAAGGAAAAAGAAGAGGGGGAAAAAGGCAAAGGTGAAAACAACATTACTTTTACTTTTGGTCTGTAAAAACAGATTTCATAAGGAAAGTTCATTTGGAACGGTTTTTCTTTGGGAAAAAATTGAGTTTTAATAAAAAGAAGGAAACGTTATCCTTTTTCTTTTATTCCTCCTATCTAGAAAAGGAAAAAGAATGAGAAAAAATGTCGGTGACATTAATGAAATTTCTCTTTTTTCTTTTATCAATTTTAACATCCTCTGATGCCAATGATTATCACGGATTAAAACCTGTGAGCATCTCACAGCTCAAGTACTCAAGCAGGAGAAGAAAAAAAAATATTCTAAACATGCAACTTTAAGTGTTAGAACTTAGAAGCAGCAAGCAAACTTTTTCACTTTTTCTCTCTCGAAAAATGAATTGAATGACTAAGAAAATAGAAAGTGATTACCATGAAAAATAGTTGCTAAAACTGATGTATGTGTCTATTATTTTTTTTTATAATTGTGGTATTTGAGCTAGTTTATGCGTACTTCAATTAATTTTACGGGATTTTTGTTATTTTCTACCAGTACAATTATTGAGTAACTCTGTCGATTAAAATTTGGATATATCAAAATATATCTATCAATTAGATTCTAAGCTTCCTTTTTTATTTATTTTACACCGCTTTCTTAAGAGAAAAAAAAAATTAAATGTTACTCCCTCAAGGTCCACGTTAACTGATTTTTTGGCTTTTTTTTTGTGGTCCACAATATTTAATTTTTTCAAAACAAGAAAGAATTAACTTCTTTTTTTCAAAGTTGCACTTGGAGTAAAGAGCCTAGGAGTATTTGTTGTATTTTCAATGAACAAAGTAAGATTAATATGGTCAATTACATTGTTAATTAATGTTAAAAGGTGAATTCCTTAATGTGTGTTAAAACAGTCAAAAAAATTACTTAAAGTGGACCTAAGGAAGTATTACTTATAACCCCCTTTGTTCTTATGTGAACATGTTTGACTGGACATGAAGTTTAAAAAAAAATGAAGACTTTTGGAATTTATGGTCATAAACATGTCAGAAAGGAGTCCATAGCATTTATGTGGTTATAAAAGCTTCTCATCAAGAGCAGAATTGGAAGTTTAAGTTAAATTATTTTCAAATTTAAAAAGGGATCATTCTTTAGGGAATAGACTAAAAGGAAAATAGGTTCACACAAATTAAAAGAGAGAGAGTATCTATTATTTCGTTTCAACATGGAAATATTGAACTCCCACCATTTTTAGCATTTGGTATTTTATTCATCAAATTTACAACTTTGGATGTCTTATTATAGAGTCCATTGACATAGTGAAAGGTGAGACATGATAGACTTTACCATGATAATGTCATTATGCTATTCTTGGAGTACACTATCAACACTACTAGTTCCTTTTCTCCTAGGAATTCCCAAAATAAATAGGAGTACATGGTTCAAATCTCATTATTGTTTGGTGTAAAAAGATACCTGGTTAGAAGCATAAATTTTGTATTACTTTTTCTATGCATTTGTGATATGCTTGAATCATTCAAGGCAAGAATAGTAATAGAGAGGGTCCACCCTCCATAAGGTTACTAAATATTTCTAGAAAGGAAGGAGCTGATGATGATGCATGTTTGTTATCTAGTTAATCATACATATTGTTTGTATCTTTCAAATCAGGCAATATTAATGATATCCAGCATCATAATGATCTTCCTAGTTTTCCATTTCTTTTATAAGAAAATCATATCATATGTACTTAGAGGGGGATGATGCAATATATGACCTAAATATATATATGCGAAAATTCCATAAAATGTTAATAAATAGTAAATCTTAAATAATTTGAACTCATAAGTAATTTAAATTTTTTAATAAATACTATAAGAACATTAAAATTAAACTCATAAATAATTTAAAATTTAGATTTGACTCTGTTAATGCAATGTAACTATGACATCATCACGGATAAGGATTTTACAGGCATTTTATTTCTATAAGTATTCAAGTTTTATGGCTCATGGTTTTTTTTACCATCAAATGATGCTTCAATAGGTGCACCAGCTATCGCATTCTAATTGGGCTAAATATAAGCATACAGAACAAAGCATGCCATTGATTAATTATATATAATTTTATTGACAAATCGGTACCTAAGTAAATATATTTGGTAGAGATTTTGGTCCAGTCCGCCTTTGCATTTGTTATCTTTATAAAACCCAGCTCTATTACAGCTTGTTTGGATGATTGTTACATATCCTATTGCATTATATTGTTATTTTAAATATAAAATTTATTTTGATTGTTACTTAAATTATATTGTATCATATCGTTAAATTTGTCGTTGCGTAACGATGAGAAGTGTCACTTTATGTAACGATCGATTTGGTGTGGTCGCGTCGTTACCTTATTTTTTCTCTCTTCTTGCCTTTCTATATTATTAAATAATTCTATTTTATTTTTTATCATACCTTTTTATATAATAGTTATACCAGGTACCTCACTTATTCATTGTAATATTGCAAGTTTATTCTTCATCTTGTTGATTCATGACATCATAAAACGACGACAAATAATACAATCTATCCAAATATTATATACATCAAATAATATAGTACAATACAATACAATACGATAAGATATATTATGAAACAATATATAATAACCATCCAAACAAGCTGTTAGTTACCAAAAAACGATAGGCACTTAGTAACGTAATAGCATAAGAGAGGTTTTTAGGCCATGAGATCTGAGGTTGCGATGGTGGAAAGAGAAGTAAAAAAACGGAGGAGAAAAGAATCTTGGATGAAGAATCATTTCTTGATTTGTGCGTGTAATTTTTATACGGAAGTCATGCTAATCTTATCTATATCATTTCAACTTTATCGGATGTCCTAAAAGGATGAATCTGGAACGAAGAGAAGTAAATATATAGCATTAAGGAATTAATTCTATTTGGAAGTTCTATTTACAAAAACTTTAGTACAGAAACAAGAGGTTGTCATAACGCTTTGACCTCCTATTTGAAAGAAAAGAAACACATGCATAAAGTAAAAATGAAGAAATTAATAAAGAAAATCATCTCATCACATAATAATAGCTATCTAGATTCTATTCTTCTACAGCTCTTGACTTTTGGAAAAAAATGCATCTGTCCACACTATGAAGAAGCCCAATATCATCAATATTGGACAAATCTTCATCTCTTTCTTGATCATAATCAATGGAGATATTCAGATCTAAAGAAACACGAGGACTTGTTGTAGTTTCTTCAGATAATTTTTGCTTCACAGTAGGAGAACAAGCTCTTGACTTAGAACTAAAATTCTCAGAGCTCAAAATGATAATGGCATCATTTAGACTCAATTCTTCACCACTTGAATTTGTGACAATTCCTCTTTCAATAGCTTTCTTGATTCCCCTTTGAGAAAAATAATCCAGCTGCTCAATATCCTCTAAGTAGAAAACACAATGAGAATTGTTAGAAGACACTATTGCTTGAGCAAATTTGTCAATGTAACTCCAACTTTGTTCATTTCTTGACCTTTTGTTCCTAAAATCCTCTGTTGAATCTGCCTTAAAGCTGCTTAAAGCAATTGACACAAAATTAGAATATGATCCAAACACAATCTTTGCTAATTCTCTAGCAATTTTCTCCTTGGCTTGAACATCAGGTCCTTGGAAAAATAACCAACTTTCTTCTTTTGCTTCACTATCAATATTTAGTGATTTTTCTTTTCTTCTAATCATTCCAGACCTGCATTGCAATATTGTGGCAGCAATTTCTTGGACAATTTCCTTTTGCCATGGTACTATTTCCTCTAATGCATTGGACAAAATGTTCAAATTTTCAGAATTGAATTCCTTCAACTTTGGAACACACTCCATTTCCATAATAACATCACTTGAATTAGAAGCAGAATTAGGGGTAGAATTTGGAGTAGATGATAATAATGCAACATTATTTCCTTTGTCGTTGTTGTGGTAAGGAATATAGATTCTTAAACCTGTCTCACAGGTTTTCCTATTGGCCCAAAATGGCAAATTATGGTCCAAATTTGCATTTGAAGAAGGAAAGGACAAACTTCGTTCAAAACTTTTGGTCTCTTTATGCATAGAACTGCATGTTGTATTCCACTTGTTGTGCAGCTCTTTGACCGATACACAGTTCTGAATTGCGAAAAGAAAAGTTAGTTTTCTAGAAAATAGAGAAAGGAAAAGAAGAAGGCGTTGTTTTGATGTGTCGAAAGCTAAAGATTCGAAAAATAACCTGATCATTATTAGGAGTAGTACTATTTCTTTGCATCTCATCTTTAAGCCATGAAGGTAGACTTGACAACGTAGACTCACTGTTAAAAGCACTGTTTTGTGTATCACTGTTGAGAAAATTCAAAGGCAAAAATGAAGCATGAGTTTGATATAAACATTATAGTATTGGTCAAGAACAGCATGCAATTTTTTTGTTTGTTGGAGAAACTAAAGGAGTCATTCACAATTAAGTGGGAGGAAAAGAAAGTAAAGGAAAAAAGAAGAAGATGGAGGAACAACGATGCTTTTAAGGAATGCTTATAGAAAACATAAAAGAGGGTAATGCTTTTGTTCTTTCTAGATCTTTCTCTTTTTCACCACAAAATCTTGGGTTACTCTCTTCAAAAGAATTCCAAGAAACCTAATTTTATCAGTTTTTGGCTGTGAGGTTATGTTGCTCGGATACCCTGAAATTTCTGTTGCACTCTTTGTTGAATCTTCAAAAAATGCATAAAATTTGAGGATAAAAAAAATACGACGACAATTTTAGAATATCCGAGGAACATAGTCGGTAAGGCATATACAAGAAGCAGAGAAAATCCAAGAAAATATGGAAGATGAAATGCTAAGTCCAATTTAAAGTAAAAATTCAAAAAAAAAAAAAAGGCAAGAAAAGAATGAAATCATAATTAGTCAGTCAAAACAGTTATTACCTGTCAGGTTTAAGACTGAGGCCCAAACTGCCACCAGGGACTGTAACAGGGTGCAGACCCCAAATAGATTCCAATGAATTGTTACCATTTTTGCATCTCATGTAAGTTTGAAATGTTGCAATTCCCACAAGCCAAAAATTTTTATTTTCCCCAATACTACATACCAATCTCCCAAGTTCCATAATCATGTGCTCCACAGAACAATAGTAGCTAATTCTCCCTTGCCCACCACAACTATTAACCCTAAAATCAGCAATCCATTTAAGATCTCCTAAGTACAAAACAACTCCTTTTGCTACTAAACTCTTAACAAGACAAGTCAACTCTCCTATTCTTTGTTCAACTTCTTCTCTTTGGATATTACCAAAAGATAAAAGTGGTAAACTAATGAACTTCACTTCTTTTAAAACTTGAGGGACATCTCTATTTTCAACTTTATTCATCACCCCTTTAATCACACCTTCTAAACTATCAAGACATTCACCAACTATCACAATACTTTTCCTTCTTTTGTTCATTAAACTTTCCACTACACTCATCACATCCTCATCTTTAACAGAAATAGGACTAATTACTTTATTACTTGTTACTAGTTGGCTATTTTCTTTACTTGAATTAGGAGAAGGATTTTGAGAGAAAAGCTCTAAAGAAACAGCTTGTTCCACATTGCTTTTGACTTGAGGACTAGAAAAACCAGCTTCCCTCATAACCCTACTCACACTAGGATCATCTAATATAGAAATAATAAGTTGCTCAAGCTCTATTTTCACAGCTAAAAGAGGCTGCTGTTGATTCTCAATCGATCCTCGCCTTTGGTGGGCTTGGGCTCGCTTGAAGGCAGCAATAAGCGCGTTAGAAATGGAAGGATATTGAGATTGATGATGATGGCCATGGCCCAATAACATGGGGCTAGAAGACGATGCAGGAAGGCGATTTAACGCAACGTTGAAGCAAAGCTCTAGGGCTTTGCATTGGAGGGGATGAGAATGAGATTGAAGACAAGCTGTTTTGAATATACCATTTGAAGAAGAAAGCATAGTGTTTGCTACATGGAGAGGTGTTACTTGGGCATGGCCGCGACGTTTAGCAAGTTGCACAGCTTGTTTTACGACGGCTGCTGCTTCAGTTGTTAGAGCTTGTTGTATTGTGCAGCCTCCTGTTCTCATATTTGATGAATTATTCACTGTTAAAGAAGGAAAAAAGAAGTTGGAAAGTTGAAGGATTAAGGAAGTGAAAATCTTGTTTTCATGTGTACAAAGTTAGGAGTAGCAAAAACAGAAAGAAGCTAGAAACTTGATAGTTTAATTTGTGCTGTATTTGACTGGAATCAAGAAGAGATCCAAAGAACTCAAGAAAACCCTAAGAAGCCTTTGCAGAGATGTAGAAAAGCTGAAATCTATTCTAGGATTGTGTAAAGAGAGAAGAACAGAATTGAAGAAATAATATTAGGGGGGAGGGAATATTTTATATGTATATATTTTACAGTGAGAGTGTGGGGGGGCTGTTCTTTTCTTGTAAGTGAGGTAAATTTTGGGGTTCAAAGGAAATTTTGTAGTGGAAAGTGGAATGCATGTGCTGACAAGGAGGGGGAATTATACCAGTACTAAAGGCAACTCAGCTTTACTCTGCTTGTATACACACATTATTTTAGTATAAATATACAAACAAATCCACTTTTAGGACATGGAATGTGGAAGTGGAACTCTCCCTTTCATGCAATTATTATACTAGTCTTTAGCTATTTAATTCATAAAGGTGATATAGTATTGGATATATATGAACGCATCTATATTGTACATTTGGAACAGCAAAATCTTGGTCTGATTGTACATCAATTTTTAGTGGTTATAGCATTTTGACATGCACCTGGAGAAAATGGTAAAATAGCTAGACTAGATACAACACTAGGTTTAACTTTAACTCAAAAGACGGAATTTCCTCCAAACCTCTCCCTTCTCAAAAGCAAAAAAAAAAAAAAAAAA